>JAODUK010008029.1:0-31149 GCA_027564635.1 Typhlichthys eigenmanni | reverse complement strand
CCAGACAACACAGCCCTCAGGTTCATAGGGGCACCCAAACCTCTCCACCACGATAAGGTGATGGTTCCCGGAGAGGCGAAATGCAAGATATTTGGTAAATTTGACAAAAAGTGTATTATCTTACAATTAGCTTGCAATAGCTGACTCTACTTTCAATTGTAATTGTAAATTGTGTGTAAACTGAAAGAATGCAATATGTCTGATATGTTGTGGTGCCTAATGTATCTCATTAAACAATATTCACTATGAATGAGACAGCTGGCTAATTAACAGTGTACATGATATCAAATGGGAGCGTGTCTGTGGGAGGGTTGTTTTCATTTAAATGTAATTTACACATTTCTATGAATATTAAAAATAACTGGAAGTGGAATAAAATAACTGGACGTTTGAATGACAAGTTTATTGGTTTGAACTGTATCATTAAAATTCTATTTAATACTAACGAATTACTAGTAGGGGTGTGACGAGATCCTATGCCACACAATCTCGCAATATTAAAATGTGACAATATTAATCGAGGTGAATAGCTGTTTTGCGATCAGCATATATACAGTATATCAGCATATTTCTCTATTGTCCTATCAAAGAACATTTTAGATTTTTTACAAATAGTGTTAACATCTTGTCTCGTTCTCTTGAATCCAATCGTGTATCATCTCGTGACCTAAGTGTATTGTCACACCCGTAATTACTATGGATCAATGTGAGGCCATCACCTCTTAACATACTGGCAATGAGACAGCAATATCTAAAACAATAACATGCTTTATACCAGAAAGGGTTTCTTTACATCTGGTGGAATGTTACTGTTCAAATTATACACTGTAGCTCATTTCAAGCTGTTTCAGGAGGTGGCAGTGGTAGAAGTCTATGCGATACTTTGTTTCAATATTGGTCAACAACAACCATTAGGGCTGACAAATTTCAGAAAGACACTGCCTGGGCCTGGATATAATTAGTTATTTAATGATTTACTATAAACTTTAGTCATAATACTCAAATATGTATTTGTTAACCACTCTCTTGATGAGGCTTGCCTGAAATGTTACAAGCTAACAATAATGTTACTTTCAGCCTCGCTAGCCATGAAACTCTATATGATAGTGAAATCCCTGCCAATGACAATATGGCTTTATATTGACCACCGTGGTCCTTCAGTGGTATGACAGTGTTCGGAGGCCTATTATAAACTACTCTAAATACTACATGACATCTCTTGGTAAAAGTTAATTTTCAGCATGGTATGAGGGAAGCAGCTGATAGCTCATGCCTTATGGATGCCAATGTTGCCAATGAGATAATGTTCCCATAGGAAAAGTATGACAGTACATTACTGGATGAAGGTAGTCACTACCATGGTCAGAATATTTCCAGCCCAGTATCGTATAACTAGAATGAGGCCTCTATGAACTTCATCCAATATCAGAGCCTCAGCAGCATCGCACCCTCTTAGGAGAATTCATACGTTTTAAACAACTTTACGCATCCATTGATGTGGGCATTTCACAGTAATGAAAGCGTAGGGATGCCAGGTGTCATGTGTACGTGTGTGTGTGTGTGTGTGTGTGTGTGTGTGTGTGTGTACCTTCAGGTCATATTCCTGGCGGGTGTCCAGGGTGTCACTGCGGAGGTCAGACTTGAGCTCTATGTCATCTTTAAAGGGCTGATTGGAGGGAGAGAAGGACACAGACGGGAGAAACTAAACCGTCAAACAACAGAACGGAAATGAAAAAAAGGCAAAAGGAGGAAAGGAGGTGCCATAATGAAACAAAAGAGGGACAGAAGCAAAGGATAAGAATATGGAAAGAGAAGAGAAAGTCACAAAACTGATTTAAGCGAGTGTTAAAAAAGTGAAAAACGTCATCATGAAGCAATAGAAAATGTTGTTTGAGTAAATTACTTTCGTAAACGTTATTGTTCCGAGGTACAGTGTGCCTTATGGAAAGGTTAGCGACTTAATATATATCTTTATGCTTTGTTTCCAACAACAACTACACATTATTTAAACGGGCTCCGGCCTGAGTACACACATCCCGCTGAGTTTCCATGACTACTCACCGAGTACATGGCCTTGACCATGCGTGAGGCTGTGGACACGCTGCCAGAGTCTTCCTCCAAGCTGTGGGTCTCCTTGTTTATAGTCTCCACCTTGATGTCAGGCTTCCCTAGAGTGACCCCGCGCCGACCTGCAAGCAAAACACACACACACACATTAAATACAGCTGGACACAACAAAATTGGTTTTAGGAGCGCACAGTCAAAGTTCACAGGGTACCTATTTCCATTGGTATAGTTTATACTCAAAGGTTGTTTATTTTACAGCTCTGTTGGTTTCCATTTTACATAGTAAAAAAACACTGTATTTCTATGATTTTTCCCAATTCATTCTACTATTCTTTTTCTGTATTTCAAAATAATAGGAAATCATATTAAATTTACATGTGTCATGTAATTTAACAAAATAATTAGGTAGGGAGATAGAAGGGATTCACAAGTCACACATCCAATTGTTATAGTGTAGCCCTACAGGTGCATGTCAGTAAGACTCCCCACCACAACATTTTATATTTTTGTCTTTGATGGTGGTGTCATTTTAAGTCTGGGGTCCTGAGTGGAGTTTTACATAAATGGAATTTGATGGGTTCTCTGTAGCGCTCTGTCAAATTTTATATGTGAATGGTCTTACATTTATGTTTTAATATAACAGTAGTTATCTGTACTAAAACATTTATAAAAGTAATGATTCTGTTTTTTGAAGGGTATTCTTAAAATGAATTATAAGAATTTGTTCTTGTAAAAATACCGAAAAATATGTTAGTTGTACAGATAAGTACCTTTTCTTTTTGGACAGTATGTAAACATGTTTTTTCAGTTTTTTATTTTTATTTTAAACAGTTTTCAATATATTTTAATATTACATTATTTTCAATTTTTTTACAGACATTTTCTGGCACCGCTGCTGCCAGAATAGCTCTGTCTTTTTACAACATTTCTTTTTACAGTGTATATCATAAACACACAATGCTTTTAATGTCTTCGTCAAAGTCTTTAGTATTGTATTACAATGCGGAACCTGTTATGTTGATTTGAGTGGAGTCACAATGGAACTCAAAATCAGTTGAACACCAAAAACAATACATTGTTCATTAAATACAGTGTCCAAGCAGAAAGGTAAGCAGTGAAGTAACAAATAAAGTAACAAATGATGTATCACATTATTACTATTATTATAAGTTATTTGAAGCTAGTGAATGGCAGAGTACTGCCATAAAAATTGATAAAACACAACCAATAATACAAAACTAACAATAAGCATATTAATAAACAATAAGCATGGTTGTAACTCACTGCCTTTGCGCTGACGGTACAAGATTAGAATTAGCACTAGGAGACACAGGAACAAGAGGATGGTGCAGCCCACTGTTCCAGCAGCTATTATCCCCACTGGAACCTCCTCTGATAGATGGAAGAAAAGGAAAATGAAGTACGCTAAAGGTAGTTATCGCATGGAAGTGGAGTAGGAAATAAACATAGATAAGTTGGACATATGCTTTATTTGTGTTTAAATGCACCCGTACAGCACAACCAATCACATTAAAATTGCCAATGGCTACATTAAATGCAGGTCAGTCATTCTCAAGAACGCTAACTTCAAGCTCAAAACAATAGCCCTCCGCTGACTCCGCAGCGCTAGCCTGGTGTAACCAGACCATATTCACTGTGTGAATAGGTCTGGCCACGCTCCATTGGGAAGTGTTCGCAGTCGTATCCTGCTACTTGGCGTAGACCTCTGGTTCATTTTGAAACTATTGGACAACGCTGAACCAATCGGTGCTGCTACAAGTGTTTTGATCGTTCTACCACCATTTCAAAACACCCTTGACTTCAATGACATCTCATTAACCCACGCTGATTGGGCCGCCAGCAGTGTGGCTGCAGCAAAAAAATGTAGCTGAGAGCATAGTCGGACGGAGCGGGGCTACCACATCGCTGCCTCACACATTCAAAGCATTGTGAAGCAAGGCTAGTACTATGGCTGTGTTGTTGTGAGCGGTGTTCGGCACTTTGTTTAAGTACATCGTATTATTAAGATAGTAATTAGCTAGCGAAATGCGAGGAGATATTTGGTGAATTTGACTAAGTGTATTAGTTTATAATTAGCTTGCAATAGCTGACCTTTCCTTTAACTGTAAAACCATAATGCACTTACCAGACTCCTCCAGTGTGATAATCATAGTCCCCGGGCCAAAGGCATTCCAAGCGGTGCAGTTGTAGGTGGACAGGAAGTCAGACTCCATCACATTGTTGATGGTGAGGGTGGACAGGACCCCTCCACCCTCCGCTGATGGCTTGCTCTGTTCCACTGTGTACCGCTCCAGCAAGGTGCCCTTCTCCTTCTCCCACACGTTCTCCTTCCACGCCCACACCTGAGGGGCGCACGAAAGCACACAGCACCAAAGTTTTCAAGCTAACCGCTATGGTGGACTACTCATAAACCATTTAAGCACCCATGGTACACACACATACACACACATCACAGGCAGTTATTGGAATCGGTGTGTAAACGGACACATTCACACACGTACACTCTGTCAGGTAACCCTGCATGGCTTTAAAAGAGCTGCAACAAGAGTGTTTGTGTGTGTGTGTGAATGAGTTAGTGAGAATTTTACCCACTTTCAACTTTAGAGCTGCTAAAAGCAGCTGTATAATTCAACATCAAAAGACTGTACCAGACCATTAATTATGCATAAAGCCACATGTTCCCATAATCTACCCATTTATTGAGGTGAAGGAGAATCTTTCAGCTACAACGTTTAACTGGTCTCCCTTTCCTTCCTTCATTTTTGATCTTTTTCTGTCTCGTCCATCGCTGCCTGCACTAAGAGCTTTGAGTCAAGACCGATCAGGGTCACTCAGAATGTGGAGGGAGCATATGTGTGTGTGTATGTGTGTGCCACTGTGTTTCTCAGACGTGACGATTACATGAGCAAAACTGAATCAAACACTGCAGTTTAAATATCTGCTGTCAAGGGCTTATTGAAAATAACCCTGAAAATACTGTTACTGAGCCAAAAGGTGTATTTGTATTGTGTAACATTAATGCTGTAAAGATATTCCAAGATGAGATTGTAGTTTCATGTGGAAAGGTGATTGATTACATTGGAAAAAGCTTAATGCTTGTTTCAAATTATTTTATTTGTAACTTACAATCTTGTCTGGGGGAGGGGTGCTAGCTATATAGCATTTGACCTCTCCTCTCTCTCCTCTCACAGCATACTGGACAGGCTCACTGGAGATGATGGGAGGACCTAAAGACATTACCAACAACTCAAATGAATATACTGCAAAAACAATCTTAATTAGTAACCACTTCATGGTCTTTCACTAATGCCTTACACATTTCCTGAAAGATTAAGCATTTAAAAAGACTTTGAGATGAAAGTTGTCATATATAATACATGGCATTACTTATTAAGCATATTAAATGGCATCTCCTGACCATTGACGGTGAGCGTAACCTCTGTCTCTCCTACGCCAATTCTTGGAACGATGGCCTTGCACACATATTGACCTGCATCTGCTTGGCTCACCGACTTCAGATACAACTGGTTGTTGTTGCTGAGAACCTGCACCAAAATGCATTGGATAAACTAAGAGACTGAAAGACACTGTGACATGGAAACAGAACAGAAGAACAGAAGAAAGGATGCCATTGACTATTATTATGTACTGTATTGGCTGTCTTTATGTAGCCTGGCTCTGCCCAACTATTGTTCTCAGCTCATATAGGTTATAACTCAACATAGTACCTTCAGTATATTCTGTATGGGTAAACACAGAGACAGACTTACCATGTTGGAGCCCTTCTTGAACCAAGTCAGTGTTAATGGAGGGTTGCCAGCCCACTTACAGTTGAGACTGACATCAGAGTCCATGTCTACTGTCTTAGGCTGGGGCTCCACCAATAGGATTGGACCAACTGGGAATGAGAGAGAGAATGGAGACAACGTAGTGTTAGTGTAATCTAACACAAAGACAAAATAACATGAATCAAATATACGGTAATGTAATGAATCAAAAAATAACCTGTTGCCAACCTGCAATTGAGGTAAGGACAATCTGATCTGGTTCAGTAAACAAAGCAACTTGTCATAACCACACCTCCCTGAACAGCTCTTGGTGAAAGGTAAAGATTCAGAAGGTTCCTAACTGAGTGAAGAGACCTGGAAGTATCCAAGTGGCAGTCATGAAAAGAGCTGTTTGAATTCTCTCCAATCTAAGAAAAGGTGCTTCAATGCTGCGTATCTCTTTCAGCATATGTGCACTGAATCACACTAAAAGTGTTTAGGTAAAGACATTGAATGTCATTTTTGGACTATTTGACCTCAGCCTTGGCTTCATCCTAGTTCTGATGTCTTCTCACACACCTGCACCCAGTTTATCAACCAGCCCCTGATGCTAGCGAAGGGTTTCCTTATACTTGTGTAGCATTAAAGGTAACGTCAGCTTTTGAAAGCTAAATGTCAGATAATACACTTTTTGAATAATTAAACAAATATCTTCTCGTATTTCGCTATCTTACCGTTCTCCATGCGTGTTGAAAAATGAATTGGATGCTTCTACACAGCCCTGGCTCCGTAAGTAGTAACATAAGCAAAGTGGCGAACACGCTTTGCTTCACAATGCATTTCTATGTGTGAGGCACTGCTGTGGAGGACCGCAGAGCAATACTGTTTTGATTTGAGCTCGAAGTTAGCAACAATGACGGACCCTGCCTTTAAGTCAGTCAGGGCCGGGACTTACAGTGCACATCCACCAGGATGCTGACGTTGGTCTTTCCTACAGCATTGAAGACCAGGCAGGACACAGGCTCTGTAAAGAAGGAGTGGTCGGCCTTGGTGGTGAACATGCTCTCTCGAGCACCCTGAAGCACCACGCCACCCTTTGCCCACCTGGGATGCAAAAGACATTATCCAGAGCATATGTAAGCATTCAAGTGCTTTGTAAACTGCTCCCTAGATGAGCTACAGTACAGCTCACACTTGAGGAGGCTTAAATCAGAAACGGTATTTAGTTCCATGTTTACGTGTTATATTGCAATGCAAATTACTACTACTTGGCGTTAAATAGGTGAAAGAAATGGAAATAAATAATTCCATAAACTGAACAAACGTAGGTTTGCTGCTGTGTAAATATACTCATACTGTCTCTGAAAATGTATTTAACTTCCTAATGAAAAACTGACAGTGAAATGATGATTGATTTACAGTCAGTTTACAGTGTGAATGGCTGCAGACCTGTATCCCATGATGGGGGGGTTGGCGCTGGCCTGGCAGGTGAAGGTGACTCTGTCTCCCTCGAGGACAGACCGTGGTTCAATGGACAATGTCACAGTGGGAGGATCTGGTGGAGATCAGACGCACTGAGACATATGACAGCACTGACAGAAACACAGCTGCAGTTAAGCTACAATATGCTGCAAAGTGGAGGCCATTTTGGTGCAAGATGGCCATAGTCACCACACTACATAGCCAAATCAAGAAGCAACCAACTTATGAGATAAATCATCCATTCATCGTCAAAGCTTATCTGTGGTTGCCACAGAAATGAATAATTACAATTGTTTATTAATTTACAGATAAACTAAATATTTAATTGTTAGAGCGAAATCTAAATGTTACAAAAAGGCAAAGTTTGGATTGTAAAGAACTACTGTTTTCAACGCACATCAAGGGGGAACAACATAATATACAGTAATAGCCTAGGTGGCAGTACTTACGGTGCACATTGAGGGTGACGGTGGTGATCTTTCCACTGGGGATGGCAGCGTTGGTGGCCACACAACTGTAGTTCCTCCCTGTGTCCGTGTCCATGGGTTCAATGGGCAGGAAGCTCCATGTAGTCACCCTTTTCCTGTCTGCAAGCAACTCCTGTCCCCGTACACAGGGTGGAATTGAACAGGAGCAATTACATGATGGATGCCTAGGAACTAGCTAGCCATTAGCACGTGCAAACTGTCTCCAGTTAACTCACGGTAGTGTTGACTGCCCCCTCCACAGGAAGGCCATCTTTTAGCCATTCTATTACGGAGGTTGGCTTTGCCCCCCGGGAAACACAGCTAAGGTTGTAGGACTCCCCCGCATTAAGCAACACCTCCGGACCCCCATCTATCACTGGGTCATCTGGGGGAACTGAGACAGAGAAGGTATATCTCTATTAACACACACTATTACATGCATACACTGCAAAAAATGCCCTATCAAATATAAGTGCAAATACATTTGCTAGGAGCTTGCTTATGCTGAAAACAAGCAAAACTGGCTACCAGTGCAGTAAGTGAAATTCACTTGATAAGATTTCTTAAATGAAATGCACATTTACTTAAATGAAATCACTAGATAAATCCAATCTAAAATAAATCTAAAAACAAGATTATCACACTAAGTTAGATACAGTTTTTGCAGTGTAGAGTATAGCAGCATTGTACACACACAGACACACACATTGAACCTACTGAGGACAGTGAGCTTGGCTCTCCTGGACCGCAGAGCTGCGTCAGGCGCCTGACACTCGTAGAGGGAGTCGTCAGACAGATTAGCTGAGAGAATCTCCAGGTTGTACTGGCCTAATTCCTGGACTCGCAACACGCGATACCTGGGCCAGGCTGGGTGGTATAAGCACACAGACACTTATTAAAACAGTTGAATAGAATGTTACTTCATGCAGACTGGTCTGTGTTTGTGTTTTATTGTCAGCAAAAGCTCCCCCATTTAAATGAGCTATTTCCCAAGCCAGTGACCTGCTGCACTGCACATTCACACCATTAGATGGCAGCCATGCTCTCTATACCACAGGGAGGGTTTTAAAGGGGTATGGGGAAGTGAATGCATTATGACAGTGACGTTATAGAAGGACTCGTTTTTATAGACGTGCTCTGGTTTCTTTTTTTTTCTTTACCTCTGCTGCCAAGAAGAGTGGCTTTTGTTTTTGATATTGTCAGGTTTGATTCGTGGCAGGCTGCGCTACAAAATTGGGTTCGCCTAACCTTGTGTGTCCTTGCTGGCCCTGTTTGCCAATGTGTGTGCAAATTGTATATACGTGCATTAGCATTTTCAATGTCGAATGTAAGACAGTGCATGAAAAGCTGGGAGAGGAGAGGAAGAGGGAAACACACACACACACACGCACGCACACGCACACACACACACACACACACACACACACACAACAGGCAGTGTTCATTCACATGTTTCTATTTAAAAGCTTTGGCTTGAAGCACTGGACCATTACAGTAACAATATGATTAAAAGATGTAAAAGAGGAGAGAGAGAGAGAAAGAGAGAGAGACTGAGAAAGAGAGAGCGATAAAGACAGAGAGATAGATAAAGACAGAGAGATAGAGAGAGAGAGAAAGAGAGAAAGATAGCGTAAAACACAAGAGAGAAAGAGAGAGCGATAGCGAAAGAGATTGATAGAGAGAGAGAAGGAGAGAGATAGAGCGAGAGAGAGACAGCAGGACAGCGGTGAATTGATAGCGTGTCAAGCCAAGACACATGGAGAAGGAGGTAGGTTAGAGGGGGAGGGCTCAGCTAGAACAAGATTGCTAGGAAAGGAGAAAGGAGGGAGGAAAGGGGACAAGGCAGCACACGAGGACTCAAAGGGAATGTGCAGATGGTGCAGGTGAGGAGAGGGGAGATGAGAGGCCAAGACAACACTGGAGTAAACAAACACCCATGTGGGTCAAGGGGAGGAGGGGGGTCTCACCCCGGAGGTCCTCTCCGATGCCCAGCGCAAGGCCATCCTTTGTCCACTGAACGATGCCTGAGTAGTTGAAGACAACACAGGACAGGACCACCCTTTGTCCCCGGACCACCGACTGGTCCGAGGGCTCCTGGGAGAACCGCGCTGTCCACACTGGAGACCCAGGCAGGACGGGACAGGAGAAGGACAGACAGGAAGATAGAGGACTGTGTCAAGATTGTGAGCATTATAATTTGTTTGCATCTTCACTAAAGGGGTACTTCTCGATGTGTCTGGGAACCACAATATGGCGTCTAAATACGCATTACATTAAGTGTGTTTCTCTCGCACACATGGGGGGTGGCTGACACCAATCTCTACCCCTCACCCTACCGACATCTACAATTTTTGTAGTCAGTTCTGTTTGAAAACATAAACAATGAGTGGGGGCACTCGAACATAACAATGTTCTGTGACACCACCTAAACGTGTATTTATTCTATGACAGATGGTGCATATTATTGACTGAGTTGTTTGTGGTTAACTGATTTAAACCATGCATGAGATGAATTGGGATCATTGATTGCACGATAACTTATCTCTGTACATCTTGAAGGAGAAACTAAAGTGTTTAGAGAAAAGATAGAGAGAGGTGTCCCAAAGTACGGAGAGAGTTCACCCACGGGGTCTCACGTTTTTCTTTCATCCCCTACTTGATTCGCCCAGTCTACAAATTCCAAACTCTCTCAACTCTCTCTCTCTCTCTCTCTCTCTCTTTTGATTCTGTTCTTCGGTTTCCTCTTACTCTCTTCTCTTCTGCTCTCCTCATACTTTTCTATGAGTCATCTGCCAAGCCTCCACTCCCAAAGAAAACTACAGTGGCCATCATTGTCTGAAAACTCTCTCCCTCTCTCTGTCTCTCGACCATAGTTCGAGTCCACTAGCACATTAGACAGAACCGTAAGCCCCTTACGGGGAGGGGGAGGGGTGCATGTTGACTGTCCAATTTAAAGAGAGGGACAACACGTCTATTGTTCCTCTCCGTGCCACGACACGTTGTAATTAGCTGCCCCTCGGAGCCAAGTCACCCAAACAATGGACGAACGGCAATCAGTGGGGCGGATTTGTGTCTCGATTGAATTTCTCATTGTTTCCCCTCTACGACTCCAACGTTGTTTTGCCTAATTCCATCTCTCACAATGTATGTTTTCTTTCTTCCATAGATGTCTATGCAGTAGCTTCCAAAATTTGCCCACAGATGCAATATGCTTCATTTCACTCTTGACCCATTAGTCCTCCACTTTACACAGGTCCGTATATGGCCTGTATGAGCATCCCAGCTCTCCCTTTCACCAAAATACATTTATATATGCTATATCTGTGTGTCCATTCCATCCAGCTCATTTTCAGCCTGCCTCCCTGCTCTCTGTCTATATACTGTTCATAATGCTGTGTACAGTGTATGTCCTTTTAACCATAATGCTTTCTATTTTTGTTGCCTGTCTCCTCCATGGTTATAGGGGGGTTAGAGGAGTACTGTCACAACTCATTTATCACATTAAATATCAGCCTTCCAGCTCTCTCTCTATCCCTGTTTTCCCCCAATACAACCCTCTCCAACTTTTACTCCTTCACCGCCCATTTGTTTTTTCTCCGGTCCTGCATTTATATCTCCCCTCCCCTTTTTCACTTTTCAGCTTTCCCCATTTCTTGCTGGTTCCCTCGGTATCTCTTACTTGCTTCTCTCTCTCCCTCTCTCTTTCTCTCACACGGTTTTCTCTGGGCCCTCTGGTGATCTTGTGAAGGTCCCCGTCTCTTTCTCTCTCTCTCTCTCTCTCTCTCTCTCTCTCTCTCGTGCTTTCTTAACAACTGCCATATGCCTGTGCATTACCCCACACAGCCACTACCGTGAGCCATGTTCCCCTCAGCTATTTCATACCCTGGCACCCCCTCACCCCACCTCCAAATCACAAACATGCACATGCCCCTACCATGATTTGATGTGATTTCTCATATGTCAGGGAAAAAAATGGAGGGGAAAAAAACTCAGTCATGCGAAAACATTTGCGGCGCAGATCTCAGCAATGATTTCTGACAGTGCCGGCTATTAATATTCTCAAGATGAAGGAAAAGCGCAAATATACAATGAATAGCAAATCGACGATAGATGGGGTGTTGAAATATATGTAAATGGCCATACCCATTTGCTCTAAAACCAAACAGTGGGCCCTAATGTGGTCCATGTGGAATGAATGCCCTGAGTAATATGACTAATGATAGCACAGGTCACAAAAAATTCTATATATACAGTATATACTGTATGTAAACGTATCAGCGCAAGTGCATTTTACGTTCTAAGTTCTGTATCTCAAGCTAATAATTCAATGAAATAAAACACATCTATACTAATAGAAGATGTAAAGGGTGAGCTGCAGTACTAACTGTGTAGCTCAGAGTAGTTTCCCCATTCCTAATGTTGCTTAGCTAGGGTATTCCCACAACTAGCACAGTAAACCACAGGCAAAACTCTCGACCCTAAATAACGTGAGTTACAGTACATACAGTAAATGGGTTGAGACCACCATGAATCTCATTCATATTTGCTTACTACTGATTTCATCGTGTCACTGTGTGTACACTGTACAGTATGCGTGCACTTGTGAGTTTGTGATTGTCGTAGAAACTGTGATATGAAATCTATCCACACAGAGAGGGAGTACACACAGGAAACGGACTCCTTTATGTGGGTTATGCTGCAGTGACACATTTAGAGTTTGTCCTGATTTCCTTGAGTCACTGATCCTCCAGATACCAGCATGAGACTCCTGCAGCCTGTCAAAGACCACGGTCACAAACACATTGACCGTGACTGCACACACATACAGTCACATTCAACCACACAGACACACAAACAAACACGCAGGCAGTGTATATAACCTAATGTTCACCACGTGTTTCACCGCATCCATTCAGAACACACACAAACATGGCCATTCTAAAACCCCAAACTACACATATGGGCGCTTTCCTGTACAAGGATTACACAGTAAATCACAATATCTTTGAGCATCTTCTCTTGGCCTCTGTTTATGCTATGCTTAGTTAAACTTGGAAAAGAGATATGGTGTATTTGTGGGGCTAAAAGCAGCCCCTGCCTGCATACTGTGACACCAAGCCCAGCTTCAGAGCCTACACAAAGAGAGTGAGTGCAAAGCTTTGGCGGCTTGTCCACACAGCACCGTGGCAATTTAGCCGGAGAGCTTCTCTTGCGCCACGAGGCTGGCTTAAAGAGCGACATAATAGGAGCTGAGATGTTTAAGAACTCACAGGGATACATGCGTTTGATGTTTACGTTTGTTCTGGTATAGTACAGAAAAAACAAATGAATTTGTGAACACACAAAAGCATGTATTTTGATAACAAGCTTGCCTTGCCTTTCTACATGGCACAGGTGAGGTGGTTGGAGATGACATCATGCAGTGTTACATGGAAGCATTTAAACCATTCACTGGGGTGGTGTTGCATCATCCGACATCAAGCTCTGTTAAACAAAATAACGTCTGCATATGGACTGATATGCATCAATCAAATCATACGTTCACAGTCCCCCCCCCCCTTCCACACACACACACACGCACACTAATCACCCTCCGTGCCTCTGAACCCCTCCGACAAAGTCCCCTTGCCTTGTCTGCCTCGCCAGACTCCAGCCAATCCCGTGCTCTGGTTGGAACACCGACTCGCGTCACCATAGCAACAGCTGACGTCTGAAGTAACTGCCCAAAAAACTTTGCATGAATGTGTGTGTGCGTGTAGGTCTCATGTGCATCTGTCTGCCTGACGAAGCCCTCCCCTGTGCGCGCTACACCCGTTATCCTGAACCCCCCCCCTTCCCCACCCAGCCCCCACCCAACCTATTCAATTAATAGCTGGGTGACCGCATTGCTCTCCCATAATGCCTCCCTCCTTCTCTATTAGTCAATCTTGTCATGAATTGATTCCGTTATCTGTGGAATGCCATAGCGTCTGGCCGCGATGGCATTCCACAGTGTCGTAAAAAGCCGGAGCAGGAGAACAAAGGACGAGGCCCGCAGACGAAGATGTGAAGTGTGCCGTGCAGAGAAGGATGACATCATTGTATCAGGACAAAGTTGCAACCTGCAGTTGTGCAGAGCTTAGCTTGTCTGCCTCGCTCACTCACTGTATCATCATCTCTGTGTGCATGGCAGTGGACGGTCACTCAGTGACCATGTTCATGTACCTTTATAGTTCACTAACATTTAGAAAATGTACATTTATGCAGTATAATAATCATAATCATAATAATCCATAATAACGGAATATCTGCGTGCATGAGAAGGTATTTCCATATAAATTAGTGATTTATGCAGCCCAGCCTGACCCACATGGGCCTTAGTCACTCCAGCCCAGTTCTATTTATTCCTGTCTTGTCTATTGATCCATCTTCTATAGTGACATGTCACAACACAAAATCGACATTTCAAAGACACGTGACACATCCACTCTTTGTGACAAGCGGCCTTCATTCACTATGAAAGATACCGTAGACGTTTATAATAACAGAGTTTCCAACAGCAGAGGTTGAGGGCAGAACGCAACACACAATAGACGTGCGGCAACTCTAATACCTGTGCGTTGCCATCCCTCTCCACAACATGGCCGCCTGACAATGTAATAACTCATATCGCCATGGCGACAGAAAGGAGGAGGATCGAGAAAGCGAGGGGGTAACGGCAGGGGGACCTGCTGAGCTGGCTGACATCATGTCACTCAAAAACAAAGGTGACTCTCCAAGAGGAGGGGGGAGGAGAGCGTGAAAGCAAGAGATGGTGACTCCCTCCTTTGTCTTCATCCTGCACTCCTTTACCTTGCTTGTCCTCCTTCTTCCCAGCAGGCACTGACCCTACTCCTTCTTCTCTCATATGTGGCCCAGGCTGCTCCCTCGACTCCTTCCCTTATCCTCATTGTGTGTCTCCCATCCCCTTAGAAATCACCCTTTATCCAGACTATTGTCCTCTCCTCCGCTGCATTTGCCTTAGTGCTCCTCATTTGCCTCCATCATTCTGACATTACTTCTGTGTTCATTATTGGTCCAATTCATTCCTAGTGTGTCCTTTTACCTTTCTTGTCCACGCACATTTTCTACCTGTGCGAGTGTGTGTGTGTGTGTGTGAGTGCGTGTGTGTGTGTGTGTGTGTGTGTGTGTGTGTGTGTGTGCGCACACATGCGTGAGCCTCTGCAGCAGGAAGGCGGTCATGTGCGTTCCATGTGCTTACATTTCCCGGGGCTCTTCTCATACAAGCATTTCGCATTTGAAGAGCTTTATAACTGAACCACTGTTACATACATTGTTACCATGGCTACAGCCACCGAGGACCATTGACACAATGATAGACACAGTGGCCATGGCAACAGTGGGATCAGTGGTGGGTAATATGATAATTCACGGACGAGGCATCTGACACATTATGGGCACATGAATACACTCAAGCAGTCCAAAGGCTACCTACCCTGTTGATTGTAATCCACGACCCTTTGTAGCCCGAGGTAACCAAGGGTGACCATGACTAACAATAGCCCATCTCTGGATTAGCCACAAGAGGACACAAACAGCAGTACAGTATTTTACATGTAGCACAAGGGTGCTGCTGAATTCAGCTGGCACAATCAACATCATAATATCCAATAATCAATGCATTGCAGCAGTGGGTGACCCACTGATTCAGGGCAGCAACCCACCAACGCTTTTGGACTTCAGCATCATGTGATGCACTAAAACATTTCATCAATGCTCTGGAATGTTGGCCGGCCTACCTTACAGTACGGTACCCTGAACTCCATGTGCTGATGACAAATCTGCCACTAGTGTTTGTCAAGCAACAACCAGCTGATTAAACTCCAAGGTCTGCTTTAAATATATAGTTATTGCAACTACAGCGATTGCAAGCTAAATGTAAGCTAATACACGTTTAGTCTAATTCACCAACTATCTTCACTATTTTACTGTTCTCTGTGCGTATTGAAAAAATAATCTGATACTTCCACACAGCCTTGGCTCTGTAAATAGCAACATAAACAAAGTGGCTAACACTGCTTACATCAACAAAGCCATAGTACGCTTTGCTTCACAGTGAGTTTCGATGTGTGGGGCGCCGCCGCGGAGGAATAGGCTATTGTTTTGATTTGAGCTCGAATTTAGCAAGAGTTGACTGAATGACTGATCCTGCCTTTAAGACATTCTTGTCAAATCAAATTTTCCTGACTGCTTCTTGCAATGTCACCATTCACAAGCCGTCCAATAAAAGCCTGAATCTTGACCTGCAAAATGAGGAGATATTCACCCCACATCGTCAACACTACCTTTGTGCATTTTTTTTACAATTACAGTACATATTTAAATGTCTTATTAATTAAAACCTCCGACTGGTTATCATGACAAAAATACTATTGTAACAGGTACTGTTACAGTAGCATTTCAAGGTGTAAATATCTCTAGAGGACATGTTGTGATGACTTTGTGCCATCTCCATCGCTACAGTAATGTTAGCTCAAGTGGCGCAACCCTTTATCACACGGACAAGGGTCGGACTGGCCATCGGGAGAGTCGGAGGTTTTCCTGAACGGCCGGTCATAGGTATGGCTGCTATTGGACGCTGCACTATGCAAAAAGGACATGGACAAAAAGAAGAAAAAAAAAGATTTAGGCCTTAATAAATAAATATAAAAATATAATTGGCCAAATGTTTAATCGGCCGCGTTTGCCAGAATTTCCTTATGAAAACCTGAAAAATACACGTCCGTCCGGTTTACAGACCGATATCGGTTTTAGTGGCTCCTCTTCAGAGTTCGGCTAAAGTGGGGCCAGTGTGTGTTTTAGCACAATCGAATCGAATGCAACCGAGGCATCTGAGCTATTCCTTTTACATTCTAGTTTCTCCAAATAAATGTATAGCAGTAGAAAAGATGCATGCGGGGTGCGGAAAAGAATTTGCCCTCCAAGCTAATGCTGTCAAATGCAAACAAGTAGAACACATAGTAGGCCTATGAGATGGCTATCCTAAGCCAAGTGAGGGAGACAGGCAGCAGCCCAGAGCATTATGGGGCAGTATACCTATGAGACATCAGGTATAAGCAGCAACAATTTCTACATTTACAAAATTCCAAAAATCCAAATGTATCTAAAGTCTACCCTAAAGTCTACAATTGGTAATAACTTAGATAACTAACTAGGATTAGGTTCTTAACATTGGCGTTTTTAGACATTTTTTATTGGTGCTGGAGCACACCCAAATAAAAAAGGAAATTCTGATTATTTTCTGAAATAATACTTTTTTGCGTCATCTGGTTCCTGAATGTCTTTTCCTTCAAATAAATAAAAACATATCCAACATAAGTTGATACAGAAATTGCATAAATTGTTCACCAGAATGCAGGAAAGTATTTGATGCTTAACATTTCCTGGGGAAGGATTCCAGATCCCCAATGAATGTGGACCTACCCCCCCATCTTCAAATTAAACCTACATAAATGTATACATGCAGACAGAGACGTGGAATGTAGCCTGCTAACTTTTAGACAGGGACATTTGTGATTTTTAAAAGCCTCTGTTTGTACATGTGCAGCATGTCATATTCCCCTATGGTCTGTAGTGTAGTATCACCTGGTTCTTAATGTGGAACAGATTACTATGATTGTAGCCTACATTTATATTAAAAATTTAAAAACAAATAAAAGAAAGGGGCACGTATGCTACAACATTAGATAGCATGCATCATATTTCATTATTGTGGATGGTGTATTTGTATTTGGCAACAAGGCCTAGAAGATTCCTGGGCCGGTCTGGGCTACAAAATCCCGGGACGTTTTTCCGCCCCAGTCCGACACTGCCACGCGCTATATGACATGCTGGCTATAGCAATAATAGAGAGAGAGAGTAATAGAGTAACACAGAGAGAGAGAGAAATAGAGAGAGATAGTCACAGACAGAGATAGATAAAATGTAATAGAGAGAGAGTATAGTGACATCATCAGCGTCAGCCACATTCCTGCAGAGAGGGGGGGGGGGGGAGAGAGAGAGAGAGAGAGAGAGAGAGAGGGAGAGAGAGGGGAGAGGGGGTTGGAGGAGGCAGAATGTCCCAAACCTTTTGAGGTTACAGAGCTTCCCCCCACTCACATACAAACACAACTAGCGTGTTCCTCTCTCACAGTTGCAAATAGCTTGTGTGTGTATATGTGCGTGCATGTGCACGTGTGTGAGTACGTCCATATGTGCAGGTGAGAGAGAAATTGTGTTTCCTGTATGAAAGCATCTACATTTGTTTGAATGCTAGTACTTTCTTTGTGTGAATGGCTAGATATGTGTTGTGTGTGTGTGTGTGTGTGTGTGTGTGTTTTAGCTGCTACATGGATGGACCCTTCCCCACCATGTGTTCTCTGTTTTAATTCATGTGCCTCTATGCCCTGCCCCCCCTTCCTCTCTCTCTCTCTCTCTCTCTCTCTCTCTCTCTCTCTCGTTCTCCCTCCACTGAGTAGAGGAATGCAGGAACCACATCTGGAACTTATTAGACAGGGGGAAAGAGAGGGGGAGAGCGAGAGAGACGGAGGGCTAAATGGAAAGAGAAAGGGAGGGGGTTTAAGATTGAGAGTCAGATTGAAGAAAGGAAAAAAACAAACAGTCCAAACGGATCTGAATCTGAACCAGGAAGAGAACCGTGTTAACTGGGCAAAAAGTGCCAGATAAAGTTTGAAGAAAAAGACAAAAGGACAGAGTTCCATACCGGCAGCCGATTAATCCCACTTCATGTGAAGGGAGAAGGGAACACAAGGTTACATACGCACACACAGGACCCCAGAGCAGCACTTCCAATGGGAGGCTGAATCACACTCAGATTCCAGCGTCTCTCAGCTTTGAACTTGTGCTTCCATATTCTGTCTGAACTGTCCCCAATAAGTCCCTTTCTCTAACCCCCGCCACCTCCCCAACCCCTCCCTGACTACAACTCTTCTCACTCGCTTTTCTATTCATCCACATCTCCCCTCCCCCCAGTTGCCAAATTTTTATCCCCCTGACCCCAAAAGAAAGGGAGGGGGGGTGTAATCACTCTCAAGCAACTCATGGCATTACCCACCTGCCTGCAACACAAGCTCTGTCTTACTCTCTTCGCTTGTTTGCCCTACCCGACACAAAGATGTGTATGTGGTGGTAAACCATCCCCCCAACCCCAGTGTGGTGATGGTAGCTTTTAGTTACTTAAAAACACATTATAGTGAAGACTTTTAATTCTGTTTTGGAGAACTGTATGTCCTTAGATCAAACATGTATTTCTTCCATGACTGCAGGTTGGATCACAAACTATGACAGCTTGCAGTTAAAGTCATTGGATAACATGCATGGAAGACATCACATGCGGCCCATCATCATCTGAGGCAAGCACATGCAGAGCTGCTTCACTGTTTCCACGCGTGCAGGCATCATTTTAACGCCGCATCAAGAGATAGAGGACACCCTTGTTCTGAGGAATGCCCTTGACCAAACCTGAGACACAACCAACCTTTATTCTCACAGGGACGTAGATGTTGTTGATTGAATACAGCCCAGTGGGAAACGAGTCATCAATGTATGATGACGTTATAGGCTCCATTCCCAGACAGAGCAGTACATCTGGTTGGTTCAGTGATTACTTTCAAGCTTTATTCAGATCCCGTAAAAAGACTGACCCAAATGTATGTCATTGATTGAATACTTTAAGGTCATTTCTCATAACTAGGCTCAAAGAGACAAGTACAAATTATATATAAGAATACACTAATGACACTTATGGTAATTATGTATTCGTAATCAATTTTAAGTTAAATAAGTAAGTCTGAATGTGAGCTCAGCTCTTTCATTCAGTTGGGCAGCTGCCTTACCATGAAGGTGACACCAAAAAACATTATACACATTATGCCTTGTTCAGGATGGTGTAATATTTACTTTACATTCAATGAACACGCACGGCAGTGGACTGAACGCCAGGATACAAAACAGGGAGGAGTTGGGCTGTGGCTTGAATGATCACATGGCTAACAGCAAAGTGACCATTTTTGCATTAGGTCTACTGCTGTTTGTTGTGTGTTCTGTACAACATATGCACAAGACAACACGTTCAGTGCAGTGAACCAATGTAGTATCTTTTTTGAGTGAATTGAGTGGGTGGGTGTGGTTTAGCTATGTCTATTGATTCCCCACCCCTACAATAGCTATTATTTCTTTTCTTTTCAACTGTACGGTGGGTGACAATTTTTTATTTGTCCTGATATTATTCAGTGATTTCTGGGACTGGGAGATAGTCTGCACTTACTTTAGCCTACAGAGATCCTGTAGATCCCAACATTAACGAGTTATGCAAAGCTATTGACCAATCATTGCGCTGCACCTGCCTTATCATGTCAGTTCCAACCGAGGAGCACATAGACATCGCTCTTACGAACTGGCTGCTGGCATGTCATGTGACTTAAATTGGAAATGTGTTTTTTTATTGCACTTTTGCAAAATATCGCTTTGTCAAATTGTCTGAAAAACCACCTTATGCGATATTTGAAAGTTTTTTTAATATTCATGTTTTTCCATTAATCTAGTTTTAGTTTTCTGTTTCAAATTGAGCATTATGCAGGGTAATGGAAACACAGCTACTGAAGCAGGCCAGAAGACACATGGGGGCAGGTGAGGCTCTCTAATGGCGCTTTCCCACTGCATGGTACCAGCTCGCCTCAACTCGCTTGTAGATGTGACGTGACAACAATGCAGACTACTGATTGGATATGAGCGACTCATCACTCACTGCGTCACATAGCTCGACATGGGACATCGTGTGTGCAGTTAACAGTTCAGAGACATATTGATAGACCTTCATTTTCCGTGAATTGCCCTGTCCAGCTCTCACATTGCTCATGCCGTCGACAACCGAGAACAATTTGCCCTTCCTCAATTGATCACGCCATGGTTTTGTGTGTTGCCATTTAATTAAAAGGTATATTCAAAGTTGCAGCTGCTTCTGTAGCTTGCCCTATGTATGTTCGTGTTGCGCAATGACGCAGTGACGATTTAATGCAATCAGTAGTCTGCATTGTTATTTTTCTCCCTTCAATTCCATTGGATGACCACAGCCATTTCATTTATCATTAGCGTTTCCCTGACACAATGGCACATTTTCCATACCACATGCTAAAACTAATATTGCAGTCCCCTATAGGATGTTATAAAGTTATCGGCAAATCAACATGTACAGTACATCGTGACGGTCAAGTACTGCTGACTTTGCATCAAGATGTCATTGACAATTTCTCAACCTTTTCCATCCATTAGCACTACATCACATAGGCAACTCTGTACACAGCACTGCAGTGATACTGCAAATTTTCATTGGCTATTAGCATTGTCCTTCAGTGTCTTGAAACATGTCCTGAAAAAAGTGTCACTCATATGTCTGTGTCCGTAATTCCGGTGCAACGCTAGTGCAGTACTCATTTAAATTTTCCAATGTATTTTAAGCAGTAACCGTGGCCTACTTATTTAATAGATTTACAAGACCTGCCAGAGTTTTGTCGTTAAGTTTCCCAACAAATTCCTCTGTATTAATGTAATGTCTATCTTGGCCATTCAGTATATAGTTGGTCGTTGTGCATGTCAATCAAAATACCTCTCCTGTCAAGTAGGCGGGTCTTGACGCAGTGAGCCAAAACTGTGTCCCAGACTTTACGTAAATAAAGGCTGGCTTTGCGAGGCTACTTAAAGTTAGGCCACAGCAAATCTACATTAGGCTGCTCTTTTAAAAAAGCTTTCATTTTACTATTCAACTGACAGCTGATAAATATTTTATAGAAAATGTTTCTTATTTTCTCAAAAAAATAGCTTCTTGTTCAATGGTTACTTTTGTTGGGATTGCAGCATTGCAATCTCAACAGCAATGCAGCATTGTAATCCCAACAGCAAGTGCTAGATGTAGAATATGAGCTTCTGCCTTCTACTGTACATACAAATATACTTTGTATTCCTTAGTATGGTGCTGCCCCCTGAAAGTCGACGATTCGAATCATTGACGAGTAGAATGATCAGTCGGTACCCCTTCAGTCGACTGAGATGGTTCTTCAAGTTGAGCAGTCATACTTTCCCCATCTGGGGAATGTGGAGGTCTGCGGACTGTGCATGTGACGCATACAGTCCATGCGGACTGTGCATGCAGTGCTCGCACATCGAAACGTTTCTGTTGCGGACATGTGCGCGTTGACGTGCACGTGCGACCGGCTGAAGCCCGCTACAGACGGCAATAGATGTCCTACTAAGCTCACAAAAAAAACTTGCTTTGGAATTAGTGATATTTATAACTACAATCTTTATGTGCACACATTATTAAAATAAAATGTTTTCTGTCCGAAATTTTTTGAGGTGCGCGGACAGTTTGAGCGGACTGTATGTGTGATGACATTTTGTCCACAGACCTCCGCATTCCAGGGACGTGGAAAGTATACCTGGGACTTTAAAGTAATATATATGTATATTTAGGGTCTACATATCAGAAGTACGGTCATATAATTTAATGTGCAATCTAGTACTGAATTTAAGGCTGTGTGTGCATTTAATGAAATGTTTATCAGGACTTCAATTTTGGCTCCTAACAATCAGAAAAATAATGTCTTGTCTTGTGTTCTGAATGACGCGCACTTTTGCCCCTCCCGGGGTTAAAGTGAAACATCATCGTGAAAGGTATTACAGGAAAATGTCACTGCTTATTTGTTTTTTAAGTGCAGTAACTGCAAAATCTTGCCAGAGTCAGAGTAATTGTGTTAAATAATTGTGATTTAAATATTGACTAAATTATCCTGATTATGATTTTTTCCATACTCGAGCAGCCCGAACAGAATTCATAATGTATGGTCAACACCAGGGTATTGGCCTCGCCACACACAAAGTACACAGGTCGACCAATAGTGCACCTGCACAGAAGCCTTTGTTCGAGTCAGCATTCCAGACTACTATGTAGAACATTAGTAGTACCACCCAGATGCACTCTACCTCTATGCATGTTCATGAGCTAGTTAAATGAATGCTTTAGATGATCAATTATACAATAACATTTAACAACTATGTTGAGTTTCTTATTAAAAAGGTTATACTGTAGACACAAATAAATCACATCAAATACAGTGTTAAAAAGTGTGAGAAAATGTAACTAATCACAAACAAACGTGCACATTTGTTAACCTTCTAAACAATAACAGACTATTATCACCCTGGCAAAAACATGATGCTTTGCCTAATGAAAATACATAATCAGGCCAGATCAATATTAATATCAATGAATCAGGGCCATATACTGTAGGTATCACAAACAATAGGACACATTGGTTTGCACAAGTAAGGGTGTATGACGTGTGTGTGACTTTGATCGTATACCTTCACCCTGGCAGGCGGACAATAATGCACGTTTAGCAGATGAGCCGGAGAAGGGAGAGGCTGCCTGCTTTTAAGGAACCGTGTGTTTGAGTAATAACTGCAAATGCATCCATCGACGAATAAAAGCACGCCCGTCTTTTACCATCTGGAATGTAGTGTTAGTAATTCACATTTGTGTGAATGTGTAGTTACAAATACTGCGTGGCTGTTGTGTGGAGAGCCAGGCAGAGCAGCACAAAGACAGCACACAGGGTGACATCATCCCTTCCCTACCTTTCTCTAGAACACGCCCCCTACCTTGATTAAGGAGTCTGCTGGCCAGTTGGTAGCTATGCTTCTTAACAATAGAAAGAGGACGCTTAGCTAAGCAAGCGACTGAGATATAGGCTACACAATTATCAAGCAGCTAGCTAACAGAAATGACAATCACTGTCTCCACCAGCCGTCTCCTAGCAACTCCATTACAGTCGTGATTATCATATGCTACCTGAGCATCAACCCACAGGTATTGGGGAAATGGATGCATGATGCTATTTCCAGCGGTCCATGGTGTTGTAATAATTAAACACACAGTGCAATAAGTGTACCGCTGCTCTTATGTGTCACGCCTTCATGCACAAGCATGAGGCACCTTCTGATAGGTAGCCTTGCTGTGAATGTGTGTGCCTGAGAGAGGGGAAGATATGGAGAATGAGACAAAGAGAGACGGAGGAGGAGACTGAGAAAGAGGTAAAAGCATAGCGAGAGAGCTATAGGCTGCCTAATCACAACAGTCCCACTATATGGGTTGGGAGCAATCGTCCCATTGACTGGCAAGCTATTCAGATGCGACAGGAGTACTGGCAGAGTATAGAACACGGCGTGGTGGTTCCATCGCTGTCATGCACGTCACGTTCACTGCTACTGCTACTCAACATAGCCCATCTGAATAAGGCGCTGTGAAACGCAAAGGTCATTTAGGCCTTGCACCAAACGAACCGCGCTCGTTTGAGCGCGTGCCCGCGCGCGCACACACACACACACATGCCTACACTGATTAGACTGGTGATCCGTTACTGCGGTGCATATAACAAAGACGTGAACGCGCAACGTGATCCATTAGGCTACTCGTGGTCCGTATACAATAATAAGTTAGTAACTCACTCGCACGCATTAATCAACTCTCTCTCTCTCTCTCTCTCTCTCTCTCTCTCTCTCTCTCTCTCACACACACTCTGTCTCTCTCTCTCATACACACACACACACACAGTTCTAAGTCAATATTTTGAGAGCTCAGTCCAGCTTTCTTATCAGAGAAATTCCTTATTTCAACATTTAACAAAGAAGTAAGGTATTAGTAGCCTCTCTCACAGCTTCTACTGTAGGCTATAACAGGTATCTTACCAGTTTGAAAACTGAACGCCAAACTCAGCAGCAGCAGTGACTGCATGGTTCAACCGACCAATAAGTCCGTCAGCTCAGATCTCCGTTTGGACAGCATCAAACCCCGAGTTTTAGACACAAGATATCGTGTAATAAAGATAATCCGCCCCGTCGAATAGCAATGTCCCCGCCTTCGGTAGGGAGGCGTACGACGGTTTTACACCATTTCGGTTTTGCCTATATCTCGTTTTAACGTGATGCGCGCTCTTTGCGTTCACCGCGATGGTCAGTTTTCCCATTAGCAGTGCATTCCTCTCTCTCTCTCTCTCTCTCTCTCTCTCTCTCTCTCTCTCTGACGTCAGCACCACAGCACTGCCCCCTTTATCTCCTGGAAGTGGATATTGCAGCGGCCAACGTCGGCATGAGAATCAGGCCTACATGCTTAATGATTTCGTAAAATGTTTGCAATTACCGCTGCGTTTTAATTGTCAGATGTGCTCTATGTTCTGTAGCCTTTTGTATATCTTAAATAAGGACATTGATGGTTTTCTCGACCTCAATAAACAAGGCTATGTCCACGACCCAATTTCAGTTACTGTGAATAGCGCAAAGTGGGTTTAATGGTTGTTCGTATTTCACTCGTGATAACGGATTTGTAGTGTAGACCTCGAAGTGGATGCGCTCCTCCCTTAGTCATGAAAATTATTAGAACGCGGTTTGGGCGCTATCTTGTGGAGCTCTTGCGATCCTGCTTGTTGGACAAAGGTTTCGATAGTATCCGCACAAAGATGCGAGCATCGTTATACGTATGCTTTTAACGAGATACAATCATAAAGATAAAGAAAACTAAATGCAGAATTTTATTTTATATTTATTTATATTTATATTATGTCATATTTTACAATAAGATAATATACAAAAACAGGTGCCCGACGTCGCATATCAGCAACATGTAGAATACCTTACACATGTATTTTCTAAATGTATTTCTAAATGTAAATGGTAGGTAGGCTGGGCTACGTATATGTCTAGGTTTAACATATTTCATATCCAGCCCTTTTTATATAATAGGCTACATAAATACAGATTATATTTCTGGTTGTGTAGAAATCAGATATAAATTGCCATGTCATGACATTGCGATGCTCTTTAGCAAATAACAACACAGCTTACACACTGAAGATCTATGGGTAAATATAATATAATAAACGTAGGCCTACATCAAAACATCCGCAGGTCTGCCATTTGGCATACAGAGGTACACATCTCTGCCGGGACTCGAACCCGGAGCCTCTGGATTAGAAGTCCAGCGCGCTATTCCATTGCGCCACAGAGACTGCGCCGTCGATTTCTGTACAGGCAAACCTTAAATATCCTCTGATATACTGCATCGCTGTACATCTTTGCAGCATCAGGACCAGTCTCTATTAAATAATGGAGCGGCCAGCAGAGGGTGCTGTTTGCATTCACAAGCATGGGAAGGAGTGTGTCATTCAATGAGCCAACATGGTGCTCAACCGACCAAAAATCCTGTCCTTCCCGATAGATAATACAAATTTTATTGAATATGCTGAGTTACACACTGTAACACACTGAGGTGGTATATTATTATTATTATTATTATTATTATTATTATTATTATTATTATTATTATTATTATTGTTATTATTATTATTATTATTTTAGAGGTATAATATTCATGGAGTATTTCACTTCAGTCAATTCAAGAATTATGATTGATGATTTAAGGATGATTCCTTTTTCATTGCTCTTTGTATTTGTTTTTGCTGCAAGTTGCTTTGGATATTATTATTTATCATATTTATTATTATATTATCATTATTATTATTTTAAATAATAATAAATGTGAGATTGATATTAAAATGTGTATAGTTAGTCTAATATAAATCATATGTCTGAAAATGTAAGCAGGATTCGTCTTCCATCAGCCTGACATGTTCATTGCAATGGTGAATTATGCTTACATACGCTAGATAAAAAACAAATTATAGTAATTACTTTCTGCTCTTGCAAATAAGCCACTTATTGTTTAGGGCAATGGTTCACAACTTTTTTTGGGTCAGCCATTGTACACTGTATCTACACCATTACAAAGTACTTTTATATATGGAACCATAGGCCGGCCCTACACATTTTAGTAAAAAATATATTTTGCATGCAATAGTCTGTGTAGTGGGGGCCAAGGGGTTCTTTGAGAAACGTTGCTCTATCCTATATTGCAACATACGTCTGTACAATATTTTCACCTAGACCTATTTCACCTCATAAATTAGGTAATGAAAGAAAAACTATTTAAAGTAAATAAAATAAACATATTTATGAATCCTACAGTATGAATTGACCAAAAACTAGCATATATATAGGCTACATTTACAGAATTGATGCTTTCATCCAAAGCGATTTACCTATAGATGTTGTTTGCTAACAGAATGTTATATGTCAGACAGCATCTTGTCATCATGTCCATCTTAAAAATACAATGTAGACTAATTTCCAATACCCTAAAGTTTGTCATAAACATGTCTGAATAACAAAATTTGAAAGCAGGTTTATTTAGTCTAGAATGTCACAAAACAATGTCAATCAAACTCTATTAGAAAATCTGCTATTCATATTGTCATTACACTGCAATGTGTCCTGTGCAAAAGTGATACATTGTCTTTATTATTATTTTTATCACATATTTTTATCACATATATCAGAAAAATGTCACAGAACAATAAAAAATGCGATCAGTATTCAATTGAATATCTTAGTTATGGCTTTGTTTCTTGTCCAACCAATGCACATCTAATCTGTGTCTAATGATAATCAGAATCATTAATATTATAGCTAGGTTGTAGTTATGTTAATGTTTATCTTCTGCTCAAATAATTTGGAGGACCTCCTGCAGTACTTCTGAGGATCCCCTAGAGGTCCCAGACCCCGTGGTCCTCTACCCCAACTCTGGGGTAGAGGAACACCATTGCAAAGTATATTACAAAGTATATACTAAATGCAAAGTATATTATGTGTGGACATTGGTTTTGTTCTTTTGTCCTAAAGTACTATGTAGAGTACAAAGATCAATGTATTACCCACCAATTCACATTCAATTCATACTAAATATTATTTAGTATTGAGAAATTAGCTGTAGCGATGCGCGACCGACCCGTAACCGCGGGTTCTGTGGGTCGGGCGGGTTCTTATAAGCTTATCAAAAAATATTGTTGGCGCGGGTGGATTGGGTCAAAATGCGGCAAAGCAGTAATCCGACCAAGTAATAAATATCTTCTGAAACATTGCGTGAGCAGGTATTCTCAAATCCTTGTTCTTTCAAACCCACACACACACACACACACACACATGTACTATGGCACAGTCTATGCACTGAAGCGGCAGTGCAGATCCTCTCATGCCCTGGCTGTCAATAGACTAATCTGCATTAGCCATACCGAATTATAAAGTTGGTTAGTTGTTTATTTAGTAGCTGATGCGCTAACTGCATATAGGCTAGCCTATTGCTAATGAAACAATTAAATAGGCCTAGTTTTGCAAGGCTATTGCTCACTCACTTTGCTCTAGCCCACCGTGGCTCCAGAGACATTATGCATAATGACTTTGGTGGCTCTTAGGCTATTGTCTGCAACAGTGTATGTCCCTTTGAAACAAGCGTTAAATTAGATCTCTATATCGCCATTGGGTTTGGATGGTTGACTAACGCATATTTTTGCGGGTCGGGTGGGTGCAGATTGTAAAAAACCACAACCCGCGCATAACTACTGGGCTAGCATGATGGACCCATACACATAACAAAAGGACAGGTTTCAGAGGTTTATTTAAACTGAGTTCAGACACATGTACAACTAACAATCAACAGTGAACAATTTACCAACAAAGATTTAAGGAAACACAAAGGCTTAAAGGTATAGTCAGCTTTTGCAAGCTAATTGTAAAGTAATCCACATTTTGTGAAATTCACCAAATATTTCCTTGCATTTCGCTATCTTACCGTTCTCTGTTCGTGTTGAAAAAATAATCTGATACATCTACACAACCCTGGCTCTGTTAATAGGAGCATAAACAAAGTGTCGAACACTGCTCACATCAACAAAGCCATTGTACTATGGTATGCTTTGTTTCACAATGCATTTTGATGTGTGGGGTGGTGCTGGGGATAACAAGACTGAAACAGACTAGGGTAGAGAACAAACTGTGACACCAAACTGATCTTGCAGCCACCAATTTCATTACTCTGCAAGAATCAGTCTGGAACCCCTCAATTCAAAAGCGTTTTTCATAGAGGAGGTGTCACGCCTACGTCCCGTGGCGGGGCGGTGCCAGCCCCTCCCACACGCTCCCGCTCCCCGGAGTACTAATCACTAATCTGTGACAGGTGGCAGTCAGGGACTCCTGCACCTGTTTCTGGTTGAGTGTTTGTGATCCCCTTTATTAGTTGTCTTTTGTGTTCTAACCCTTGCGGGTTATTTTTGTAGCAACGCTCTTGTTATGTATTTTCGTTACAACCCTGCGTGGTTCTGGTTTTGTAGATACTTTGTGTTATATTAAATTCCTTGTTTTAGTAAATTTGTGTTTGTCGTTACCAACCGGCTATCAGGAGGTGCTTATACATTTCAATCAAACTTTCTTATATGATTGCAATACCTACTTTTATCTCACCCAATCAGTATGTTTACCAGCCAGAGCGCTATTGGAAACTGAAATGTATGATGTACGCTGATGTCATTAATTTTGGGGGGAAACGTCAGCTAGGTTCTGAATCTGAATTTCTAAATGAGTGACTGGTACGCACTGCAAAATTATACTGAAGCTTGGTGCAAAACGAATAGGAACTAAACATGTACTGTTAATTGTGACGATTGCTCACTATCACTAGTTCTCCATTTGCTCACATAAAACTCCACAATTGTTAAAACATATAGGGTTGTCAAAGCTAGGGCAAGGCAATGAGGTTTTGGTAATACAGTAAATGTCAGTCTGAAGCACTCTTCCAGCACCTATTCAACTGGCTACTGGATAGTGAGGTCTGCTACAGAATGGAGCTGGATTGATTGGAGTAACATACAACGTATCTTCAGCGGAATAACACTGGTCACATCACTTTAGCTGAGCCTCACACAGAAACACAGGACTTTCAATGACCAATTGCCTAAAGTCGCTAAGTAAACACGTGCATGCTTCCTTCAGAGATTTGTCCTCCAAGGTAAGCAATAGCTAATGCTACTGTAGCTAAAATTTGTGTATGCTTGTTCAAGCTACAAATGTTTACGTTTGATTTGCAAGTTGTGGAAAATGTCATTGTTGATTAAGTCAGCATTAAGTGTACAGGATTTTAGAGAGTGCAATTGGCTTTAGGCTAAATTCATCTACGAGAATTATGTGTCGCTCTTTCAGAAACGCCTACGTGTAATCAACAATGCATTTCCTACAATGTGCAACTCAAACTTAAATATTTGAAGCTTCACATAGCAAATAGCTAGTGGTAGCTTTTGCTTATAGGGTCTCCGGGAACCATCACCTTATCGTGGTGGCAACGTGGTACCATCCTCCTCTTCATCCTATGGAACCACCACTCCTGGGAGGAATCATAGGGGCCGGGTGCGTTGTTAAACGGGTGGCAGCGAAGGTCAGGGACCTCTACGGACCAGACCCGGGCGGCAGAAGCTGGCTCTGGGGACGTGGAACATCACCTCACTGTGGGTGAAGAAACCAGAACTTGTGCAGGAGGTGGAGCGCTACCATTTAGATCTGGTGGGGCTTACCTCTACGCACAATCTTGGTTCTGGAACCATTATCCTGGATAGGGGATGGACTTTATTCTACTCTGGAGTTGCCCAGGGTGTGAGGCGCCGGGCGGGTGTGGGGATACTAGCAAGCCCACGGCTGAGCTCCGATATGTTGGCGTTTACCCCCTGCGCCTACGGGTTGTGGGGGGGAAAACTCTGACGATTGTCAGTGCATATGCACCGAACAGCAGTTCGAAGTAGCCGGCCTTCCTGGAGGGGTGGGGGAAGACTCTGGACAGACCTAGTAAGCCCAAACATGTAGTGCCGGTGAACTGGGAACGTCTGGAGGAGGCCCTTGTCCATGAGATCTTCAACTCACACCTCTGGTGGAGCTTGTCTTATATCCCTGTGGAGGTTGGGAACATAAAACCTGAGTGGGAAATGTTCAAAGCTTCCATTGCTGAAGCTGCGGTAAAGAGCTGTGGTCTCAAGGTCTTAGGTGCCTCAAGGGGCGGTAACCCTCGAGCACCGTGGTGGACACCAGTGGTCAGGGAAGCCGACCGACTGAAGAAGGAGGCCTTTCGGGATATGTTGTCCCAGAAGACTCTGGAGGCGGTTGCAAGGTACCTACAGGCCCAAAGGGCTACAGCATCTACCGTAGCAGAAGCAAAACAGCAGGTGTGGGAGAGCTTCGGAGAAGCCATGGAGAAAGACTTTTTGTCGGCACCAAAGTGTTTCTGGAAAATTGTCTGCCATCTTAGGAAGGGGAAGCGGGGAACCATCCAAGCTGTGTACAGCAAGGATGGGACACTGTTGACCTCAACTGAGGAGGTAATTGGG
>JAODUK010008028.1:46661-57369 GCA_027564635.1 Typhlichthys eigenmanni | reverse complement strand
TCTCTCTCTCTCTCTCTCTCTCTCTCTCTCTCTCTCTCTCTCTCTCTCTCTCTCTCTCTCTCTCCCCCTCTCTCTCAGGAGCTCATAGAGGCCTTTGAAATAAAAGAACCATTGATTCATCCTCAAAACACGCAGCACCTGTGATGTTTTGTATATCATGTAATATACTCTTGCTGACAAATGTTTAACTTTAAAGTCTGCAACTACATTAGCATGTTCATTTGTTTTATAATATGCTTAAATTTGTTCATAAGATGCTTTAATAAAAACATGTAAAAAAGGTATTTGGGACTCCCTGCTTAACCCTTGTATAATTGGTCAGTTGTGTACAAAAACAGCAACAAAAGAAAATGAACCTTTTAGCATCTTAAAGAGAGCAACACAATGTGGAAACTAATAATTAACAGGTTTCAGTAGTTGAGTAGTTAAGAAACATCAGCTCAGGGTATGAATGGCATAATTGCACTCTCCATGGCGTAGATTTCAGGAGGGGCTGCAGGGGATGCATTCTCCTCAGAACAAGTGTATCTGTACTCCCATTCCCCCTTTGAACATGAGCATATGATATACTTATTTACTTTCCCCAAAGAAAATAGGACAGATGAGTAACATGCCGTGTATTGAAAATATTAAATTGGCAAATTCTTACCAGAGAACAGGAAAGCAATACTGTTTGATAACCCTTATAGCCCTCTTCTGTTAAATACTGTAAATGGATATTTCCACCATAAATACTGTAAATGGACATTTCCACCCTGATGGAGAGAACCCCAGACCCCCTGCTTTATATGTTCTCAACCAATGTTCAAATGAAATCTACACCCATGGCAATTTCAATTATACATAGGAGGACCCAAATTATTTTGTCTGGTATTTATATCAGACTTATTGGGGTTTCCATCCCATTGAGAACCGTGATGCTCTCTTTATGCTATAGAAAATGTAAATTGCCTACTATATTTTGCATGTATTGGCAAGTTATTTTGCCATAATAAATCCAGTAAATTGGAGACATTACTATTAGTCACTCTGGGTGTAGACTTCTCTTTAATAATGATCTGACTGCTACTTGTCTTGATAAACGCAGCAGTGTAATCCCTAACGTCAGAGATTTGGGAAACTTGCTCCCTGCTCACATTTCACGTCAGCCTTTGATGTTTTCTAATGTAGCGTACAGTCTACTCTATATCTTATATAACGGCTTGACTATGCCACAGACTGAGGGAAATCCCGCGGAGAACATTTTATTAGTCACTCGTGCACGCATTCCCATACGCACACGCATAGCCATACAGTAGAGAGGGAGACGCGCACTCATTCGGTGGATCCACAGCCTCGCCTTTGCGATGCCGTTGAACGATGCAGTTCTGCCGACAGGTGTTTTGCCAGCCCTGCTCTGCCGGAGTCACGTCGCCGCAGGAGGACATGGAATACAAGATGGGGAGCTGCATTGGAATTGCACGAAGTCAGGTAACGAAACAAGATCACGCTGAACAGAAGCCAGCTGAGAGAGCTCAACTGTAATGCATCCTATGAAAGAGAGCAAACATGAAGGGTCACTGCAAGCATGGGGGGGTGGTGGGGCGGAAGGTGGAATTACTAAACAGAATGGCTTGTGTGTCAGTGTTGATTCATTCTATGGCAAATACGCAGGGAGACAGGAGCCGCGCTGGAGGAGGGTTGACGTCAGCAGGAAAGTGGTGGAAAATGGGGAGAGAGCGAAAGAGGGAGGGGCAGTAGCCTATAGGCCTACTGCAAACGGGGGAGTGGTTGTGAGCAGAGCGTGCCGTGCGTAAAAGAAACGCCGTGGCAGGAATGGAGGAATCTGCTGTCAATGTCTGACAAACTTAACTATAGCTGCGAGAACGCATTGCCTGGCACCAAAAGAGGAATTGTAGGCGTTGCAGTATAGCCTACTGCTGGATGTAGGCCTATCTGACAGAACAGACTATGGCAATTACACTGCAGTTTCCAGACAGCTGAAGGCAGAGCATGAAGTGTCTATCTATCTATCATTATTATGAGTTGTTATTACATTAGCTAAAACGACTGTCTGCATCACATACTATGCTACACTTTTAAGGTAATGCTAATGCTATTGGTAATTAAAACAGTACATTGAAGTGAAATCTGAGAGTGTGCTGTTCATTGAACCTTCAAGCTTCAACCAGAGACCTGCGTCATTGACAGGAACAGATCCTGCTTCCTCTGGAGAGGATAAACAGACAGACTAAGGGTGCTTACAGCTCGTCTGTCTGTTTACGGGGTTGCCCTGGACTTGTGTTCCCACCAGCTGACGGTATGGCAGTTAGTTCCAGTCTGTCAGAGCAAGTAGCCGGCCCCCCACCCCCACAAAATCCCACACATGGCTACCTCTGCTCTAGTTCTGACTCCACCCGCCCCCTGCACCTCAGCACCTATTAGCTCCTGTAGCCCCCCGCCACTCTCAGAACCGGGTGCAAATATAGCAACAGTGGCTGGGGCTGCTCAGAAGAGGTTTACTGCAACAGCCTTGCATAAACACTGAGCATTGTCAACAAGCCTGCTGAGAACCTTACAGGCCCAACAACTAAGCTCCAGTATCTTGCTTATGTTGGTGAGTAGTTTAAGTTAGCTTAGCTTTAGATTGTTTTGGTTTCGTTCTGTGGTTAACATTGAACAATGAAGGCTGTAATGGCTGTGAAATTAGAAGAACATAATGTGGGTGATTATAGAAACTTTAGGAGAATAACTTTGTTATACCAGCTTTGATTCAGTTAGGACCCTTAAATTTTTAATGTACAACGTTCCACTAGTCAGATGGAGGGACACTGTTTGAGCCAGAAAACCCTCTTAAGTCCACTTGTTATATGGTGCACAGGGTCTTCTTAGTGTGCATATAGCCTAAAGGTTGTTTTGTTTGGCTGCTTGATTTGTGATTGACATTGAGGGTGACTGTAAACTCATGTCACTCATATTTTATATACTGTATATATATTTTACATATAATATATTGTCCTCTATACAGTCTAATCAATCTCTATACAATATCTAACATAGTATGCATGTTAACCGTCATTATTTTCTGCAGTAAATCAACTTCTACATAGTATTGCTGCTAATTATTACCTGAGGACTAGGGCTGTCAACCCAAGCATTAAAGCTAGTGGGAAACATTGGCAGCATACACTGGAAGGGTCAGTCGCAGGGCATGAAACACTAACCTCGTCCCCAGGACAGACAGACCCCACAGATGGGATGACCAGTGATGAGATGACAAAGAGACTGGCCACACTGCAATCACGTGATTAGCTTCAGTGTTGTCTGTGCTGCCGAAACAGCCTACGATACATGAAAAACACTCACATGCGCACACTTTTAAAATACACACATCGTATTAAGTGACACCCCATAAACACAAATAGCAGAGGCGTGTGTGCGTTCGTGTGTGTTGGGTAATGGGGGGTATTCTATATGTAAACAGAATATGTGAGGAGTCTGATAAGCACTGACATTATACTTGTACAGAATATTGGTTTTAGTATTCAGTAGATTAAACTGGTTGTGTAGCCTAAATGTGAAGACTATACTAAAGGCTGACAAGCAGACACACATCTATTCATGAAGTGCATCATATGCAGGTCACTTTTTCATGAAACACACATTCATGAGATGTGTAGCCACACTGGCCATTACGGTTTACTGCCTTTGGCTTCCTGACAGGAGCGAGGAAAGGAGCAGAAATAATGTATAAAGCATATAGCCTGCATAACTTAGAAAACACTTTTTATGAACAGGCTTTTATGTTTTTGTTATATTCTAAAGGAGACAATATATTCAAATATATCAGATTTTGTATCAGCAGTTTGTGTTTAAAAACATATTTTGAAAGCTTCTATTTTTAAACATTAAATCACATTAAATCATTAAAGGAGATACTGGATCATTTTGATAGTCATTTTATGTTGTTCTTTAACAGACTGACACTGTTGGTAGCCAACAGATTACCTCATTGGATTACCCTGCAGTCACTGTGTCAATCTGCCACAGATACACACATTCACACACCATATACTTGTCTGGTAATAACACCTAAATCATACGTTACTTATTTAAGAATATGCCGCTTTGCCAAGTATGGTCTTTGTTTACATCACTGAGATGAAATCTGCAAGTTGACTTACCATTTCTGAATATACCCAGCAGATACATCACTGTAAAGCTATCACGAATGGGTTATTATGTCATATTAAAATACATGAGTTTGAATTTAAAAAAAGAACACACTGTGTTTCATGTTCTTTTAAAGCCATACCTGCAGATAAAAACCCTGCACTTTGCTCTGTGAGAGAGGTGTTACCTCACATATTCATAATCTCAAATCTCTCTCAACCACAACACACACACACCCACACACACGCACACACACACACACACCAAACCTTCTCTCTCTTACTCAGGCCTCATTCCTAAGACCTGTGGACATGGAATCAGTGACTGAATGACCACAGCTCCTATATATTCTCTGTCTACATTCCCCTTTGGGGCTGCTGTTTGCTGATGTGTGCCACTGCATTAGTGTCTTTCAGCCATCTGATGTGAAAGAGGCTTGGTTTGGGCATTGTCTCCTCTCAGCCCTTTGAACCATGGGAAACGAGAACAGCACAGCTGAAGGATCGGTAAGGCCTATAGTTTATCCTGCTGTGCTGCTGTGAAATTCTTGAGCTCTTTAATACAGCGAAGACTAACAAAACTAATGCTTTCAGCGCATGGTTAACAAGTAGTAGTATAGCACCTCATTTTCTCTTTAGGTTGTTTGTGTAATTTTTTAATTCACTTTATTTCTATCTGATCAACCTTTACATAACATGCTATGAGGTATTCTGTCATTCAAGAATATAAAACATGAGAAATGGTTGATGTTTAGGACTCTGATTTGTTACTTTTGTGACCTATGATTGAAATATGCGTATGCCTCGATTCTATTTGTATTGCGTATACATTTTGACTGTGTTATTCAGGTAATAATATAAATGGAAGCATTTTGTAGTGGACCATTTCAGTTGTGGAATTCTGGATTATCCTAAAACAATTAGCATACATATTTTTTGCATGATTTGTAGTCTTTGGGCTATGGGCCATTGAAGTTATCTGTAGTCTATGTGCTAGGGGCAATTTAAGTTAATGATGTGGTGTATAAAATGCTCGGATTGGTGTCAAGAACTCTTTTTGCTTTTATGTTGAGTGTTGTTGGAGCTCTGTCCGTAGTTACAGACAGTACCTGTCATGTATTGGAAAAAATAAAAAATGAACGTGTCCCGTTGCAGCCAGAAGAGGGCGCTACATACAATGTTCTCTTTCCACCAAAGGCCTATCAGCATGAAGAAGGTCTAGTAAAATCCTGGTTGAATGGGGGGGAATTAATTGCATCAGTGTGCATGAATGAGGACGTGATGAATGCCTATCCCTGATTGATTGTGCTGGTATAACGGCGGTGGGTGCTGATTGGTCAAATAAGCTAGTTATTTGGTATGGTGGTGGAAGTGTCACTGCAGGACAAACTTTGGCATATTTCCCAGCATTCACCTGCAGAGGGAACCGTCAGAGATGCCTTATCCCATCTAGGAGAGAAAGAGGGAGAGGACGAGGAGGAGGAGACTTTTACTGTATGGGTGGAGAGTGGAGAATAGTCTTATAGCCTATGGCCCCGGTACAGCCAGCCCATACCACTGCATTAGCCGGTAGCGCAGGCTACTACTATTTCTGTGGGGCTGTCCCATATAGCACAGCACCACAACTTGAAGACGCTGGTTGAAATTTAAGCGGAGCGGCAATCACAACATTGTAGAGCAGAACAGGAGTAGGAAGTGCTGGAGAAGAGGAGAGTGAGGGAAGTTAGGTGAGTCAGTAGGGGAGAACCCGCCAGCAGCAGCATGTTTGTTTCGTTGTCGGACGTCCAGTCAAGGTATCCCTGCAGAGCACAGCGAGCAAGGTAGAGTGGAAACGGGAGCTGTGTGTGGAGTCACCTTCAGCGTAGCGGGCCCTTCTCCTGGGTGAGCCCGCCTCTCATACCCGCTGACATGTGAAACTTAGGGTGCTGTGTTTGAACATAGACTGTAGCTTACTGTAGTGGTAAATACAGAATACTAGACTACTTAACTTTTTATTAGCCTGTTGTTCACATAGGTAGGAGGTAGGAGTAGGCTAGCCTAGTAGGATAGTTGGAGAGCCACTGTTAGCTACCTTGTTATTAAATAGTACGCACCCATCGCAACAGTGCATTGGGCATAAACTACCATGCTACCTTTTCATCACTTATCTTTCTTTTTATTTGTGATTTACTTTTTATCGCGCAAACGGCTTGCTGATTTGAACGTGTTTTAATATACAACAGAGTATGTTCCTTTGCGTGTGTGTGTGTGTGTCTGGGGCAGTGCAATACAGAGGGAAATACTTTTCCACCTTACTGACTTAGCTGAAAAGTTACCTATATTAACTATAGTGACTGACCTTTATAAAAGGACTAATTCTCGTTCTGTTCAGTCTATTGTAAGCATGTGCACATGGTTTAGTCTGCAATCAGCAGAGCAATTACATTCTCACATTCCTCTTTGATAGTTGTTTGGTATGTATGTCCTAATGCAGGAGGTCTTGTGTGGTATTTGCTGGTCTTGTCATTGGACTTGAACACAGGTTGAGACAGGAAACAGGAAGTCCAGACACGAGTCACTGTGATGTCAACCATGTAGACATCTGTGCCCAAACGTGTAGGTGTGAATGAAAGAACATATTTGATATAATTGTCTCACATTCACACTTGAAAATTACAGGAAAAAGCTATATTGAGTTTAATGTTATATTGTTCAATAACAATAGTTTTTAGTTATGGGATTTAATATTACAGTATAAGTCTACCTTTTGTTGTAGGGGCAAGGCAATAGCAGTCTCTAATTTGATTCTGTTGGCTTTTGCTCTTTTGTGTTGTGGATGTTTTGTTATCATGATGTAATGTATTATGTGTTTAGCAAACCCAACCTTATTGTAAAACATTTCCGCTGTGAGAAATAGGCTGGAACCCCTTAATTTAAGACATTTGTCATAAAGGCGGTGTTATTAATCAAATTTCCTTACATACACACACACCCAATAATAATGTTCAAAAGTAGCTAGTGGATACCAAAATGTACGACATACGCTGTTGTCGTCATAAAGGTTCCGCTGGCCACTGATTGGCTTAATTGTGCTATATTAGTCGCCAAAAGCTCGACAAATGGCTAAATTAAATTAGAGCTAACACGAACAGGATGGTCTGGCGAAGCTCCATAACCGCACATTTCAGCACCAGCTTACGGTTTTAGTGTGAAACACAACTGTGCATGTGGTTGTAGGGGAGGAGTAGAAGATGTTATGAGGTTCTGTGCTCTAGCGAGGAGTAGGAGGGGTGTCAGTCAGTCAGGTGAGGAAGGGGCATGTACTCCTGGGTTTCAAACTAAAACAATGTTTTTGCAATGCAACTTTCAGCCACAAGGGGCTCTCTGCCCTGGGCACATATCAACGTGTGTTCTCAAATTTGACCTGTAAAATGGCATTCATTCAGTATTAAAATCCAGTTGACTCAAATCATCACATATATCTCAATGCTTTCCAAATGATTGACATTGACATGACATTGATTTAAAGTCAGCGTTAGTAATTCTAGAGAACGCTTGCTAACTTCGAGCACAAATTAATACAAACTTATTCAGAAGCTTTACACCACACATGCATCACAAAGTCTATAGGGCATTGTTGTTGTGAGCGGTGTTTCACATTTTATGTTTCTATTTACAGAGTCAGGGCTGTGTAGAAGTGCCAGATAATTTTTTCAGCATGCACAGAGAATATTTAGTGAATTTGACAAAAAGTTAAATAGCTTACAATTAGCTTGCAATAGCTGACTGATACATTTTAAAACATGCATGTTGTGTGTGTGTGTGTACATGCACCTGCACACTGCAGTTCATGCGTGTGAGCAACAGAAGAGCTTTCCATTTCGCCTCTCTCAATGTCTCATTGGGCATATCATGTGTCAGGGGGATTCCCCTTATGTTGTGGGTGAGCACTGCAGTAAGTAAGTCTCTTGTGAAGGTATAATTGCTGCTCTGTGATCTCACAACCCTGGGTGTGTGTGTGTGCGTGTGCGTGTGTGTGCGTGTGCTAGTGTGCAGTGTGACAGTGGATAGATTCTAAGTTTCCATATGATTATTATCATCACACAGTATAAAACACATACTATAAGATTATAAAGCCATTTTCCAGAAATATTTAGTGTGTTCTTCCATAAACATATACATTAACCACAATTAAAGTACATTTAAATACATTTTAGAAGATAACTGATTATCCTGCAGAAACACAATGCAGAGACACAGTGTGTTTTACATTTTGTAATACTTATCATGATTAATGACCATACTCAATGGACCTGATACTGTGAATCCTTGTCACATTGTCATTCTATAGTAGCTTAATCAAAGCTTTCTCAGTGACAGCTGATAAAGACCATCTGTGACTCTGACCTTTTGACTTGGTTGTGTCACTGATGCACATAATGCTTTAATACACGGGTGGGGGCTTGTTTATCTGATGTTTGAGATGAAGGACACTATAATCTCATACTGCACTTATGCACTTACATACACACAATATGCATACATCTAGCATGTGTTAGCCAGCATTTAGTATAGTATAAAATAAATGTGCTATAAAATCAATAAATACAGTGCTAATAATATGCTGAATATCATAATAGATTCACATTTTGAACATTTTAAAAGTCTTATTAACTTGAATACAATTCTGAAATGGTGGGCACCTTTATTCTCAATATTTCATTTATTAGTATATAAATATTGATTCACAGCTATTCATTTAATAATAGCTATTACATGTTGACACTTTTGGGCTTCCATAGTTTTACATCCCTGCTGATGTTCACTGTTCCAACAGTCTGAGCGTCTGGCCCAGAGTGGAGTGAATGCAGGCGACAGCCCAGCACTGACCGAGCCCTCCACCAGCCAGCAGAGTCTGCTGCCAGAGGTTCCAGTTCTCACTGGGGTGGAGGAGAGAGGAGGAGGAGGAGCTGAGGAGGACGGGGAGGAGCTGGAGTTCCCTCATGACCTGCTGCCCAGCCTAGACTTCAGCAGTGAGCTGAACATCTGGCAGTCCTCACTGGGGTAGGCCTCTACGCTAAGGCAGTTCTGCAGACTTGAATGTACACACAAAATACACCAGAGCACATCAATACATAGAAGACTGTTTATATTAATACAATTATTAAAGGTGCCATTCCTCTCCCGCTCGTTGTTTTTGTGAGTTAAGGGGAGGAGCATACAGTAGGAATGCGAGGGGATATGTTTCAAACCGTTTTGTAACCATGAGTTCTAACACAATTCCAAACACAATCCAGGAGTGGCCCTTTAAGTTTAATATCTTGCCAAAGGCTTTTGTGAAGGTTATGCACACACAGTACACGCATAGTCTCACACGCACATAAACGCCTAACTGACAATATCCTTGACTGACATGGTAAAGTAACAGTTGTAATAGTTGTTGGCATCCATGCAAATCATTACTTTCGAACAAGCGAAAGACAACCTGTCCTAACCTGTTTGTGTAATGCTGTTGAATTGTGGCTCGCATATCTGCAGACATTTCATGTTAACATTTTCCATTAAATGAAACTCACTGTGATACAAATGGCAGCTGTTACACCATTATTGAATGTATTGTGTACACAAGGGTTTATAAGCATATAAAACCTATAGAAAGGATTCAAGAGACATAAATAGTTTGTCAAGTGTGTGTCTGTGCTTGCCTATGTGTTAGACAAACCCAGGCTAGCTCAGCTGAGCAGATGAACCCCCTGCTGGTTGGTCTGCAGAATGACATGGAAGTCAGCTCACCACTAGTGTTTCTAGACACAAGGTACAGAGTTGACCCCAGACCTGGATTGGTAGAGTGGGAAATGTATGGTTATAGTTATACAAGTTATGAAGCATGACTTGTAAGAATGAATACTGGCTGACTGACAGAGTGCCGTTAACTTTGCTTGAGTGAAAACACTTTATTCTGACTTGTAGTGCTTTGTTTGAGTGGTTTGTAACTAAACAATTGGTTTGCAATGGGCTATCTGTCACCTGGAAGAACCACACATACATTATTAATTAATAAGTGTTAATTTGCATCATGTAGTATACATGTCTATGTAGGTGAATAGGATAGGTACTGTAAAGGGGTGGAAATGTAAAAATAGCTTTTACTGGAAAAATGAATGCTAGAGTGTATCTATCTACCTGATGCCAGGTGTTGGCATGGAGGGGCAATGCCAACACAAACATGCCTGTGCTTTCGTGCTTTGGGCCTATATGGCCGGCTAAATAGCACAGCCCTTTGCCAGACACATGACTTTAGTTAAGTGTTTTCTGCGGCTCAGCACCTTGTAACCTAGTAACAAGGTGCTAGTTTGGTGTGTGGTCTGGCCATATTAAGCAGGCTGTGAGGTGATTGGACTGCTTGCCCAATCACGGTTATGAGCGGTTATGTTGTCAAGGAAATGTCAGAGCCAGCTAGGAGCTACTGAGACTGTTAACCAATCACAGTGCAGTGCAGGTTACTGAGTCGGGGGGGGGGGGGGGGGGGGGGGGGGGGGGGGGGGGGGGGGGGGGGGGGGGGGGGGGGGGGGGGGGGG
>JAODUK010008028.1:0-46651 GCA_027564635.1 Typhlichthys eigenmanni | reverse complement strand
GCCCCCCCCCCCCCCCCCCCCCTCCCCCTCCTTCACACACACACACACACACACACACACACACTTGAATTAATGACGACCTTTATGTAAAGGCCCTATGTAGTACATTTCAATGAACTATCATGTGTTAAGTAGAGTATAACATTAGGAGAGACCCCAGCACATAGCCAGCAACATGTATGAACAGGTTACAATCTTGCTATGCTCAGTGGGACTAAAGGTATGCATGTTATATTGTCCTGTATCAGCACTGGCCCACTGCATGACTCATCGGCTATGATTAAATGGCATTGGCCAATTATGAAGCACTACAGCTAGTCATAATATAGTGTGTGTTTTCTATGCCATGGTTTTCCTTTGTTGATTGACAAAACAATACTTACTCTATGAGTTACAAGTGATATAGTGGCCCAAAAGTATTTATTCTCCTTTGAGTTTTTCTAGATTTGACTTGATTAGCTACTTTGAGTGGCAGTTAGAAATGGCCTTAATCTAATGGGCATTTACCATTCTCAAACAATAACATTGATGCTGTCATTACTGACAGTATTGATGTCATCAGTGAGTTACTGTAATATATCAACCAACTCCCTAATTACTACCAAAACGACAGCAATGCATCTTCCATGGCATTATCACAGTTCTAATAATGGATATTATCAGCATGGATTTGAGCACATATTTGATGGAATTACATTAATCACCATTACTTGCTTTATTTCTAACATAGTTGAAATGCTGCTTTATATAATGTTAAATATATGTTTCAAGAATGATATATACACGTTAAAGATCTGCATTAATTTTAAAAACAGCTGGTATTGCCTCTTTGTGAGGAATGTGCACCTTGGAATAGGCTTCTTGAGTGCAGTAGTGTGCAGTGTGCTGGTTGTGGTGTGTGGTCACTGAGCATGGCGTTGGATTCCCTCTGCGTGGAATGAACAGCTGCCTGCCTGCTGGTCCAGAGTAACTCTGCTGCCCTGCCTTGGTCTCAGGCCTCACGAGGGTGACCCAGTGCTCAGAGATGTCCATCTTCAGCTCACTTCCGCCACGCCTTCCTGGGGTGTGTCCCCTTCGTCGCAGCCCCCATCCATACTCCTAGACCAGGAACTCCAGCAGGCCTTCCAAGAATGTGAAGAGCAGATGGCCTCGCTGGGTATACATCATAACCCTGAACAACTCAACAGCACCTCTAGGACAGCTACAGGGGCAGAGAGCAAAACTGGAGCGGGGACGGTTATGAAGGCAAAAGATTCACCGCTAATGCTTCCGATCACGGCTCAGCCAGAACATAGCAACGGCGGCCATGGAAACAAGAGCACACATGGAAACAGTGAGGCAGCAAACTGTCAAAACGATGCAGTTGTGTTTAGTTTCAGGGATTACATACTGGGTCGTGAAAAAGCTGCTGACGTCAAATGTGAAGTAGTAGAAGTAAAAGAGAAACATCCAGCAATAAATCCATTGAAAGAACGAGAGAGTGAGATGCACAACTACACTGCGATGCAGTCAGAGGCAGACACAAATATAGACTCATTTAAGAAAATCACAAAATGCCCTGTTATTGAGCAGAGTGACCATGCTAATTACAATGCAGCAGTGGTGGAGAATGTTGCCGTACACTGCAATGAAAAAACCGAAGAGAGCCACGGTAAGGAAGCTATGGCCGAAATAAATGACTTTCTTGTAAAGCGAGAGCCTAAGGCCATTAACATTTCTTCTGAGGAAATTGGGAATTATGATGACGCAGTTAGTAAAACGTCTAGTTCTCTGAAAGACACAAATGGACGACCAGTGGCAGACAGAAAAGTGGAGGAATATCTTGAATTAAAAGAAGACATGGACCCACATTCACAAAGTGACAGTTACAAAGGTGCAAAGAAAAAAGAAAAAAAGAGGCAAAGGAAAAAGAAAAAAGTGCAAAATCGTTCAGAGGTGGGAAAAGAGCCAAGCTCTGGTGCACCAGCTAAAGATGGCACAGAGGCCATGCCACTTTCAAATGCAGGCGTACACGATGATGCCACAATGGAGACAATGCTGCAAACAAATAGCCAGACAGAGTTGAGCATGGTTCAGCCTGGTGATGGCTTGAATGACAAGGAACAGCTGAGTCCCAGGAGCGAGACCGGCTCCTTTGGTACACCACCAGCCCCTATTAGTGGGCAGGATCCCATTACTGGTCTGGTCTGTTTACCTGCCTCCAGCCAGACCATTTTAAAGGATAGCCAGCAGTCCAGTAACCACAACCCCATAGATGTCCCCCCTGATCAGATCACAGATGAAATCGCATACCGCAAACAAAATTCAACCGAAGATGTCATCGATGACCAAAATGCACCTGTGGCATTAGTCCAAACAGCTGTAATCGCTCCCGACGATCTCAGCGTTAGCGATAAGAGATCAGACGTGGAGAGACAGAAGGGTATAGTTACCTCAGAGACACCCGCACTGGAACCCACACGTCCACTCCGCCAGAACCGAACTTGTGTAGGAGACAGCACAAACGCCCTTGAAAATGATTTAGCTGTATCCACTGCGTTGCTATTGACAACACCCGCAATGCCAGAATTGGTAGAAGGCGAGGGAGAGGGAGAAAGTGAGAGGCGTGATTTAGTGGCGAGAGCAGCTACTGTGGGGCTCGCGCTAAGCGACACAGCGGAGCGAGACAGCGATTCCGGGCGGACAGAGAAGTGCCTGCTCTCTGCAGAGAGGGAGAGGGGGCTCCCGGGCAGCCTGGCTCGGCACCCATTAATCTGTCCACAGGGGAAGCACTCTCTTGCGTTCTCAGCCGAGGAGACAGAGGCTGCACTCGAGAGGGGCTGCAGCGGCCAAATGCCACAAAACTCAGTCGAGGCTGAGCTAAAGTGTGAGCCGATTAACGACAACACAGAGCCGCTCTCTGCAGCCACGGAGTGTGAGAGTGACAAAGAGCTGCTGCGGAAGCAAAGTCACATCGATAACGATCCCCCTGGGCAACTGTCTGGACCTGACCGCCAGGAACACGGAGCCATGGGATTAGAGCGAGCGAGTGCGGGAGGAGGTGAGGGAGGGGAGGGAGGAGGGCTGGCCAGTGAACACTGTTCATCCGGCCAGCCACAGCGCTCCGCTAGTGGGGTGTCATCAGCCAAGGCTGAGACGTGTACGCCCCCAGAAGCTGCCGAGTCACAAGTGAAGTCACCGAGCTGGAGTGAGCCGACTGCTGCCATAGCTGCTAACACCTACGCTGAACGCGACGGTCTCCTTCTACACGACAACAAGCAGGAACGTAATGGTGAGCCGGGGCTTTTATCTCACCTCTGTCACTTTGGACAGCGCTCCAGCAATACAAATGGAGGCTTAAGGGATGATGTCAAACAAAATCTGATTTCAGAGGGAGCGCTATCCTCAGCACCTCTCGCTGAAGAATCTTCCAGCACAGTGCCAGAGACGGAAAGCAGTAACAACAGATCCTGTCTGCCTTTTATCTCTGCCCTGCCTTTATCTAACTCACAACAGAGCCAAACAGTGGCGGGATACAGTCAACAGGTCCAGTTTGAAACCACTATTCCAGAATGCAGTAGGACTGGGAGGGAGAAGCAAGCTGAACTCCCAGAGCAAACCCAGAGCGTTTCTGTTATGTCTGCGGTAGACTTGTCTATGAGGAACAACAGTGGAGTCCACAGGAGAGTTCACTTTAATGACACTGTAAAACAGGACAGCAGTTCCTCTGTGGGTCTCAGGAACACCTTAGCGTTGTCGGATATGGACTGTGCTTCCTTGCCTCCTTTGACTGTACATGAGAGTTTGCACCATCCCGTGATGGAGACTAGCTTTATCTTCCATGATTTTCTAACCGTAAAGCCAGAAAGCAGTTCAGTGGCAGCGCCCACTGACTACGAATCAGCAACACAGAGCTCCTTTGACCCATTAAAGGCACAGCTGTTCAAAGATGTCCAGGACGAGCCATGTAGAGGTCAGTCAGAAAATAAAGGCAACACAGACACAAACACTGTTGATATACAGTCAGGGAATTGGGACTGCTTGGCACAAAATGTAGCTGAACAAACTCTTCCATGTACTACAGATACAAAAGAGAAACACTATAGCATGTGTGTTCACCCATCAAACGCATCTGACAATCGTAAAAATGCTTGTCTTTCCAACACTGAAGACATCACAAAAAACCAAGAGTTTGAGGGAGATAACGCTCCAACAACTCACGTGTTGGAAGGAATAGAGACTGAACAACCGTATGTGGAGTTAAACAACAATGACCTGCCACTGGAGTCAACACTCAAAATAGATTCTAATGCGGAGCCTATGCTTGATAACCAACATTCTCTGTCCTCATCAGAGATGCCTTGTGCCGCTAATACATGCAAACCTATTGGTGATGTCTATGTTGCAGGGCCTGCTGAATTGCTTTCCTCTGAAACAGAGTCTAGTTCAAATCTCGAAACTGCTACACTGACAGCCATAGCCTCTCTACAGACAGTGCCAAAAGATTCCACCAATAACCCTTTGGACCATTTGGATCCATTAACTCCCAGTGACCTAGCAATCACTCATCCCACTGAAACTAATAAGGGGTCTAAGGGCACAGTAGATTCAGCTGCTCTGTCTACAGAAGAATCTGTGATAACTAATGAATGTGTGTCTATGTCTGCTAGTGAGCAGTGTGCCAGTAAACAAAGTGTGGTGCTAAGGCCCCCCGGGCCAATGTTGACTCACTTAGAGCTCATCAATGACTGTGACATCCAACGTCCTGAGCAGACATATACCCACAGTAAGGATAGTAGCGGCAACACATTGTCCAGTGGGCTGAATGATGAAAAGAAGCTGGAAATGACACAAATGTATTCAGAACAAGACGTGGCTCATATTAATGACATCAGTGGGAACACGGATGCTACTAATGTGATGGTGGAGGACAGAAAAGACTCTTCAGATGCTATTATGCAAGATATTCCAAATGACTTCAAAAGTACATCAACACCGAGTGACTTGGGACAACAAATGCACTTTCGCCAAACCCAGCATATTGATACATCACTGACACAGGCTGCATTTGATGATGTAATTCCTCTAGCCAGCATTGAACCTGAGTCTGCAATCATCCTAAACCCTGTTGATTGTGATGCATTCGTAAAAACAAACATCATAAATCTGTGCAGCGGTAGCGCAGGTACTGACATTTCACACGCTGAACAACAGGAAAACATTACAGTGGAACATAAAACTGGAGATGATAATGTCACACTGGTAGGAAAGGAAAATGAACAAGGAGAACACCGAACAATGCCGACACAAAGGGACACAAGGGAGAGTGAGCGGGAAGAAACAGCTGACTCATTACCACTGCACAGTAATGGGACAGATAAAGAGGCCCAAGAGGACATTCAAAACCTGCAGCATGAACATAGAGGGAAACCGCCCCCTGTACCACTAATAGGGGACAGAGAGCTGGACGGAAATGGGAAAACGGTGTCATGCTCCCCATCTCAAGATACCCAAATAGGGTTGTGTGAGGTCACGCTAGCGCCTGAGCCCCCCATGTCTGTTTTAGACTCCGTTTTGCACCACACGTCAACAGCAACAGCTGAGTCGTGCTCTGCCGGGGGGGACAGGGCTACGGTGTGTGTAGCTCCTAACCAATCACAGCCCATGAAAACCCCAAACCGTTTTGCTCGGCAACAAGAGAAGCAGCTAGAATCCGTCCGGCCGACAGAGGGCTTGTCAGGTGACTGTTTGGAGCGGAATGAGGGGGGCCAAGGGGCTTACATTCAAATGAAGCAGACCTCAGCACTGTTTCCATGGGTACGGGGGGAATTGTGTCAACCAGGAAGCCGTGATGAGGTGACAATTGATGACCGCGGGGTCACAGCGGAGGGAACAACAACAACAAGTATTAACAATGTTTACTTGTCGCCTCACCTCACCGGTGATTTAAATGAGCCTGGAAGGTCTGTTCCAGAAAGGGGGGAGAACGAAAGCACTGGCCCAGGGCCAGCTAACTCGGTTCCAGAGTGGATGTCCAAATCTGGGTTATGTCTTGACGTGGTGGATGAGGGTCACACAACAGCCGTTCTACCGCTGTCCTCTCAAGTGCAACACGGTGATGCAGAAATCTCCGAGAGCAGCAAAGCTCCTGTTTGTTCCGCATCACACGAACACAAGGCTTCACCTATGGGGCCTCCTACTTCATCACAGGTCAGTGACGATAGCGCTCTCATTCATACTGAGGCATTTCATGGGCCAGACCGATCCAGAGTCCTACATGACAAAATTACAAAAGCTCACTCTGCGCGGAAAACCAACATGTTAGACAAGGAGCGGGCGTCCACCCCCACCGTGAATAACGGCAGGCGTGAAACGGAGACGTGTGAAATTCAGGAAGCACCGCATGAGCCTCCACAGCCCGAGGGCTCCAATAAACCTGCCGCCGCACAAACCTGCCCAGCGCCCATAAAAGGCTCTGACGTGGGGCAGGCCACGGAGGAAGATAAAGGCCCATTGTATGAAACGGTAGCATGCAGCCGAGGGACGGGACAGGAGGAAGTGGAAGGCGTGAACAATGAGACACTGGAAAAACCGGGGGCCGTTAAAACAGACGTGAGCGTGTACGTCGGTGGCTCAGGCTCTGCTGAGTGTTCAGGCCTGTTTGGAACGGGGGGTGAGACCCAGGTGTGTTGCACCGCCATCCAGTCAACAGCATGGGACAATAGCTCAACAGATACAGATGTAAACAGTGGTATCTCTCGTCCTGCACCTGATGTTTCACAGCTCTCAGAAGATATCACGGTCACCCCCATCACCACCACTTCCCATTTGGAGGAGAACACGGTAGCTAAAGTCCCCGACACAGGCAAAGATCAAACTGACTCTGCATGCCCTCCCGGCGTGTCGAAGCCCATAAAAGACACAGTAGAGACTCCTGTTGTTCCTTCCTCCAAGCCTGACCCTCTAGTCACAATGAGAGTGGAGGAAGCCCTTGTTGTTGAACAAGGGTCCGGGAGTGCAAGGGCTGGAGTATATCTGCAGACAGAGGTGTCGGTGAGACCTGCACAACAGGAACCACAGACAGACTGGGTAAATGCACTGCGAGAAGCGGCTGGCCTGTCACGTCACGGATACCATCAGAAGCCAGGGGAGGTCGCTGAAACGCTTGCATCAAGGTAAACGTAGAAGTGTGCCTTTAAAGGGACACTCCCCCCCACACACATCGACATACACCTTAATGCACAGATGTGCTTCAAGCATAAACCGTGAGCTAGGGCTATCAAGGAGTGTAACCTTTAACATGGTGTTGTTCATTTTTAGTGTGATGGTTTGTCAAGAGATACATGATGGCAAAATCAATACATGCTCCACCACTTCCCTGTATGGTTAGAGAGACGGATATATACAGTACGTATATTATACTATGCAGTTATGCTACAAAGGAAATTGTTACTACCCATACATGTTGAGCATCAGAGAAAGTCTGCTCTGTTGTTGTTTTTATATATTTCTGTATAACTTTTACTTTTAAATGTGATAATTTCCAAAAGAAAACTACAGAAAAGCGAATATCAAAATGATTTATCCACTGTAGAAATATTTCCATAGTAGGCATATCAAAGTATTGGTAATCGTTTCCTTTGTGCAGTTAAAGCAGTTTGAAGTGGTATTACAAAGGGCAGCATGACAATGCATATGAATGAAGCATACACAGTGCTGCACTTTGTATTGACTGGAGCTCGGGTCAGATGGCTCTGCCTGTTGAATTCTAATGAAAGAAGTGCTGCCTGCTATATCCAAAGGATGACATCAACGGTGACATCAGCTCTGTTCTTCGGGGCAAGAATGACCCTCTTCTCACTCAAAGCTGTTAACAATGCAGTGAAAACACACGGGTCATAAACCAATACGTGGAAATACACATACATTTTCTCTCTCTCTCTCTCTCTCTCTCTCTCTCTCTCTCTCTCTCTCACACACTCTCTCAAACAAACACACACACATTTGTTATTCGTCACCCATTCCTTGTGTATCTAGGGTAAAACAAACTAGTCCTCGAGCTTTATCTTTCTCTCCTTTCTTAGTTTTTTCCCTAGACCCCTCCCATATCTGGAGTCTCCTCAGATATATTGTCATACTCCAACAGAGGAGGTAGCTCCTTCTTCATGTCAGGCAGGAAATCCATCGTTGGACCAAGCGGTAGAAGACACACCAGAATCTCCATGTGTAGTGAAGAAACCATTGGAGCTCTCAGAACCCACAGACAAGTTGGTTGAGCTATCAGTTTCAACAAGGAAGTCGGCAGAGCTCACAGAACCAACAAAGAAGTTAGCAGATCTCTCAGAATCAACAAGGAAATCAGCGGAGCTTCCAGAACAAGCGAAGAAGTCAGTAGAGCCTGCAGAATCGACAAGCAAGTCAGTGGAGGTTACACAACCAACACAGAATTCAGTGGAGGTCCCAGAACCAGTGAAGAAGTCAGTGGAGGTCCTAGAAGCAGCAAAGAGGTCAGTGGAGCTCTCAGAATCAATAAACAAGTCAGTGGACCTCCCAGAACCAGCGATAAAGCCAGTGGAGATTCCAGTATCAACCAAGAACTCAGTGGAGCTATTAGAACCAATCAACGGATTCATTGATATCACCGAAATAGCCAATCACCCTGTTCAAGTCCCAGAAAGTGTGAAGGAGCCACAAGTCTTCCCAGTTGAAGAAGTAGCAGACATCCCAGAACCAAGGAGGGAGCCTATCAGGGAGCCAGCAGGGAAACTAGTGGACAAACCTGCAGAGTGTTTATCAGAAGTGTTTAAGGAACCATTTGGGGACATTCCAGTGAGCAACACAGTCCAGGTTCCATCAGAGAAGTCACAAGACAGTGGGTGAGTGTCTTTATTTTAGCTCTAAATTATATATTTGAGATACATCATAGATTGTATTGATAATGTCAAGAAGACTTGTTCCAATGTTGTATTGCAGTGCACAACAATATGGGTTAAATTAGATTTTAAATATAGGCCCTTGTAATCAGCATCAGAGTAACAAGGTTATTGTAGCATTTCTTAAACAATTTTTAAACATGGGATTGTGAATTTAACGATTTGATCTTCAAAAGAATTGTTATCATCAAATTCACCAATGCAATGTACGGTCATACCTCAATACATCAGCAATTTGCTCATACTGTCAAACTGTTGCCATGGTGTTACTTTCCTCAGTAATGGAGAGATTCAGCAAACACATGCTGCTGCTTACCAGAACGCACTAGCCTGTTTGTCACACTACACTAAGACCTTCCTGCTAATTGTCCCAGCAGTAGCTGTATTTGTATTGCAGTGCAGACACCTAATGGGGTCTGGTAGGCTGTGGCTGTCCGCTTAATTAAATAGTCTCTCACTGCTGGGTATACTGTATGAGGAGAACCATTTTAGAAGCCTCTAAAATGTTACTGGTGGTGGATGTCACTGCAGTGAATGTTGTTAAAACGCCTGACTGGTAAGTGAAATACTTGCTATAAACTTGCGGACCATTCAGCTTGACCTGTACGTGTGTAGATACAGCCTTTGAATATTTGTATAAACACTTTTAACAGCTCTGGATAGACTTAACTCACCACACATTGTTGATAATTCCTGATTTGTACTATTCCTTCTGCCACTACAGTATTCTTAGATACTGCATACAATAGAGCTGCTAACAACCGAGTGAGTGAGTGTTAATGATCGCTCGGTGGCTTTTGTACAACACATGCTAAAATGTTAATACGGCACATTCATGTTACTCATTCCAGTCTTTCTTTGACACTGTCTTCTTGTTGCACACCCAGGAGCCACCCTACATGCCTGAGTAGCACTTGCTGCCTGTCAATCTCGACGGTTGGCCTACCAGTCTTGTTGGAGACTAAAAGGAGCAGCGGTGGCATGTTTGCCCTCTTAAGTATTTAGACGTTAAATCCTTAAATACCATTAATACATTTCACACTGTCTTTGATGGATACATTATGTAAGAAAGAGAGGCTGTCCTGGCTGTGCGTGCTACGACGACGCTACAGCATGGCTCTGTGTGAACAGAAGCCTACAGCGGGAGGGGTTCGGGCAGGCACCCAGCCCTCTGTAGTCATATGGCTAGGCCAGACAGAGTGGAACAAAAGCCAGAGTTCAGAGAAACACTCGAGCATGTGTGGCTGTGTGACTGTGGTAGAACAGTCAGAGAGAGAGAGAGAGAGAGGGGCGGGGGGGGTGAGAGAGAATTAACACACTGGCATTAAGGTTAAGCAGCAGTGGTGACACACAAGGCATTTCCAACGCCTTGTTCTGAAGTTGTGTGGCGGATTCCTCCTCGTCTGGAGTGCCGGGTGAGTTCTCCATGTGTTTACGTTGCCGCTGTGCCCCTCTGACCAGATGGCATGGAGGTAAGGAGTGCTAAAGGCATAAAGGCATTCTCTGCTGACCTTACCAGATGGGTGGAGGCGGGGGCTGGTTGTGGTGTAGATGAAGGGAGAGAAGGGCTATAAGGAAAATACATTTTGAGCGTTGCATAATATGATCCATGTTAGAACATGTTTTTCTGTCTTCTAGACTTGTTGCTGTGTTCCCTTGAAATACACTGTAACTGTCTTCCTCAAAAGGAAGACAGGAAGACCAACCATTTGGTTTCTTATCCCACACACACACATCAAGTTTACATTGGCACTTTCTACAGCTTGGCATTCACATTATGGCTAATGTGTGTGTGTGTGTGTGTGTGTGTGTAATGAAGCAGCGCTGATCTTGATTGCAGTTGCGTAGAACTGAGCTTATGTGTTTGTGTTTTACATTCCTGCAATCCGCATATAAAGGGAATGTATAGCCAGATTACATTGTATTTTGGGTAAAGATGAAGTATTATCTTACTGTGAAACCTCCACAAACACATTGTAGTCACACGCGGCTGTGACGTCCTGGCATGAAACACATTCTCATCTATATTTTCGGCGATGGATGAAGTGGTTTGTGAAGGGCAGCCCACGGTTTACTGTAAATAGACTTGTTGCCACGGTAAATAATGGACACATGCCTGGCTGCATGAGGTGGGTTTTTACATGTTATGTTTATAAAAGATGTTCCTCGTAGAAACATGGGCCTATTCCTTTCTCAAGGATGATGTGATGTGCACCAATATATGTATTTTCCCCTCAAGATCTGTGCTGTGGATGTGCAAAACATGTGCACGTGTGCACGCTTGTATAGTGTCAACGTCCAGCCAGTGTGTTGAATGAGAGCAGTGACAGTGCTACAGAACAGACACAGTCTAGCTGTTCTTCTTACTGCGAAAAAGACACTTTACCCGTTTGCCTCAGATAGCTGTGTTTACTTTCCTCTGTTTATCATTGAACACTTCAACTGCACTAACTGTCTTGTGTCCAGCTGCTTTCAGTAGATTACAATGTGGTTGTTTGTGTGTGTGTGCGCGTGCGTGCGTGCGTGTTTGTGCATGCATGCGTGTGTGTGTGCATGTGTGACAGGCATGTTTGTGTCTAAGCGGCGTTCTTTTACTACCCTTTCGTGAAACTGGACACTGATAGGAACTTATTGGTTGTAGAACTCGCTGGAATCCCTGAGCTTGGATAATTAATCTATGTAACCGCTATAGCATTTGTGAACCAGTTAGCGTTTTAGTATTCTTGGGGTTCAGCCTAAGGATATAAGTAATTAATTAAGGATTTGCAGTGGAAAAATATAAATCATGTACCGTCTCACAGATGTAAATATCATTATATTTGCATCAAAAACAGGTTTCACTTGACAGTTTGTGTGCACAGTGGAATGATAATAACCAGAACAAATTAGATGTAGACTTGCTACACCCTCAGGAAAAGCATGTTAAACGTTATTAAGCTCTCACTGGCAAGGGGAGCTGGAAAGGATTGATGGAAATTGTAGTTATGGACGGGCTTGAACTGGGGCTGGAGCTTGTGCATTATGTCTAACTGCCTGCGGAGGGCGTTGTATTGTTAGGCTGTTCTTTGCGATGGGGTATTTTTAGAGCAGAACAGGAGGGAAGGCCCCTAGTGGGGAACAGCTGCACGGACAGCCAGCACATTGCACGTTAGATTACAGCATGTTACCCCTGATAAGACCAGAGTGGATCAGAGCCAAATCCACTCTGCCAGGTGGTGGATGATGACAGAACCCGACTACCATCAACCCACAGACGGGCGCCTGCATTGCATAGGACAAGTCTCTCAGCAAAGGCCTGCTTGACTTCTAGGTTTTCAAATGACAACTGCTCTGTGGAGATGGTAGGACTGAAGCTGAAAGCCTAGCGACTAGTCAGCCCATTATTTAAGCCTGGATAGCCTAAGGTCTGTAGTTCCTTGTGCAGAGGACAGGGTGTGCATCTATTTTGCTCGCCGGTAAGTTTCTTTCACTGTTTTTTGCATTAGTACAGAGGAGCAGGAAGTGACCTCAGGTGTCTAATGTCTCTGTTGACGTCATGCCCTCCATGCTCTGCAGACCCTGCCCTGCGGACCAGGCTGGGAAAGACGCCCCAGCCCCTGCCTCCCCACCGCCAACCCCATCCGACCACCACTTCCTGCCCGCCCCTGCTCCCCGCCTCCAGCACGACGTCGATTTCCCCGCGCCCCCCCTTGTCCAACCTGAGCGAGAGACCTCCGAGGCACCGCCAACCCCGCCGGCATCTCCCCACCCACCCACGCTCATACCTGCCTGGGAACCACTACCCTCTGCTCCCCCGGAGAAGATCCACAGTCCTGCCCCTCACCACGTCCCCGTAAGGTACGGTCGTCATACAGTAGCACCTGCACTGTATCAAAGTCATTATAGGCCAGTCTCTCCACTCAGCAGCCATCTATGAAAAGCCCTGGGCAGTTATTTAGGAAGACTGTATGGAAATGAATGGGGAGAGAGCCATAACTGCACTTTCAATTGTCACTGGGAAATAAAAAGTGGTTTTCCTCACAGGTTAAACTGGACACTTTTGGGTACAATGAGTACAGTTACAAGTGATGTTACAAGTTTCCCTTTCGGATGGGACTCATGGGAGTTTGTCGGAGTTTCCTCTGGACTCCTTCTGTATTTATTCTGCATTTGAGACTGTGGACTTGGTGGGGGTGCTGATTGTATTCCTTTAGCCTGCTTGATGAGAAGTAGCCACGACCTTATCCTCTGAACCTCACTGCGTTAAACCGCAGCTTAAACGTTTTAGCTGACATACGGCCTTAAAGCCTCACAAATGATGTCGAGGCATGGCCGATGGCTGCAATGGGAGAGTGCATGGGATCTGGAACAATAGAAATGTTCAGGCCAGTGCGTGACTCAGTTTTACCAAAGGAATTCTTATATTCTTAAATATCTGCCACCACACACTGTTTTAATCTATCTAGTGTTAAAAGCAGTGCCGGTATGTGGCTAATGGCTGAGTGAGAACAAACCACTCTTGTTTTCTTTAGACAGTGCTGACTATATCCTGAAGGGGTACAGTTGTACTTTAAAGCATACGTTACGGCATGCCTCAGCACATAATTGCTGAGAGAAATTCAGTGTATGCAAAAAATGACTCAAACTGTCTCTGCACAACAGGCACACATGCAAGATATACTGATGTAGCCACTCAGTGGTTATGAAAGAAGTATAACTGTGCCTTAATAATGGGCATTTGCTCAGTATGGTCTACAATGTATGTAGTAAGTAGGCACTTACCCAGCATATGGTTTCTACAATAAGCCCAGTCTCCCTATTTGAACCACTTGAACATCGCATGGCCCATTCATCTCATTGATAAAGCTAGCACGTAATGCTGTCCATTCGTTTAACATTGATGTTGTATTTTGCATTTTAATGCTACTCATTATTTTGTTATTAATAGCTGTTTTCCACTGATTATGCTCAGCATTGTGGCATGGTCCTTCTTCACTTAATGACTTATTTTCGAGTAATTTTTATGGAGAGAATGACTCAGTCCCTTTCAATTAAAAAATGTGCAGTAATGTTTTCAGCCAGCAGAGGGGGTGATAACCTGTCAGACGGTCTGTGCAGTGTGTGCACTGCTCTCTACTGTTGGTCTGGTGCAGGCAGCTTATGTAAACAAAGTGGATATGCTATCAATACATTTTACTGTAAAGCAGTACATAAAATGTAACAAATGAATAATGCCTAGTAACAACACTGACATAATTGTTGTTTTTACATTTTGTAATTTGTTTTAGAATGTTTAGTACATTTGTACAATGAAAATGCTGCATACAATATGCAATGCATGGCGTAATACTGAGCATCTCTATGGTAACAGCATGCTGCCAGTACTGAATGTGATGATGATTTACCTGTAATTGCACTTCCCATTTATATTAAGTTCTTTAAAATACAGTACATTTAACCTATTAGTTTTGGCTTCATATTTGACTTCAATATAGCACTTTTTAAAAGCACTTTGTTGTCTCATGATGTAGGCCTAGGCCTGTATGCTAAGTCTCTAAATCGCTAACCATATGCCATTATGGACTGGCTGAAGACACACCGGCCATTACAGTCAACCCCTGTTATGTTTGCAGACCATAGCGTCCCTCTAGAGTTATAAATCTTTCAGAAAAACTGCCATTCCTTCCAGAGTTTGAATCCTTTATTTCTTCCTCCTGTCAGGGAATTTAGTTAGGTAGAGTCTGCTGAAGTTGGCTTTGCTCCTTTTGTACAGTGAATGAACAGTCAAAAAAGGAAACCATTTATTTTCTGTGATGGAGTTCTTGATGGGAGTACAAAACAATGGTATTCTTGGGTGGGGGTTTGTTTGACCCCCTAGAGCTACAGTAGGATACTTAGACTCGCTGGCCCACCAGAGACCATAGTTGTGTCAGTAGTCTCTGAAGTCTTATTGGACTACACTTATATGTAGGATTGCCCTCTTTTTTACCTAACAGTGATTTCCCTGTTGGTCATGTAAACACCTGTGCTCATGTTTCAGATTAACTGATGAAATTGGAGATCACCCAGTTTTCCTTTCAGTTCACTGTGGCATGGAAAATGGTATGAAACCATACACCCACATTACAGCAAGCTTAGCGTGATCATGAGAGCTTTGTGGGGGGGGCTAGGCATCTATTGTAGTGAACACCCTTTCCTTCACTTTCCCATGAGTTGGCTGTGGATGTAGGTTACTCATGTCACCTCGCTCAGTGTCAGTTCCCACTGCTTCTATGCGAATATAATGAATCCTATCTTCTGTGAGGTATAAAAGCCTTGCTCCATCCCTGCAGCACACATCATATACAGTGTACAGACTGTAAAGGCAGACAGAGCGATTCATTCCCTTCCTGTCCTTGATGCATTCCAAGGATTGATGTGAGTGCCAGTAAATTAGATCACCCCCACATTCTCCCCAGGGAGCATACCGAGTGACAGCATTCATTCTGGAATTATTTGGATGTGCTCGTCCTGCTATGATGCTGATATGTTTTTTTATGTTGTTGATATGGGAGTGAATGACAAACATTTCATTTGATATCAGACACTTGCTTTGTATTGGTTGGTTGTTATATATAGGCTTACTTACTCTCGTGCGTTTCGATTTGACGTTTGAATTATTCAGTTGCCAAATGTTCAATGATTGAATTATATTCATTTTGTGTGTGTGTGTGTGTGTGTGTGTGTGTGTGTAAGTGTAAGAGAGAAAGCAAGATAGAACTGTATTCATGGGTTCCATTTTACTAGTGTTGGGGGCTTAAGAGGTGCATAATAGACCAGGGGTTGGATAACACATACTTGCTCAGGGGCTATTGTTTACCTCATGCAACACTCTGGTTGGCCACGCTGCTTGCTGGAATCTTCCATTGTGTGGAAAGGAGGCACAAGATGACACATATGCTATGCAACCCCACTGGGCTGCAACGCTGGCACCCTGACAGAAAAGAGAAGGGAGTCAGAAGGGTACAGCCTCAACGAGAGAGGAGGAGAGAGAGAGAACGGGCGATGGAGTGATCGAAAGGAGCCTCTTCTGTTTACTGTGGCTCGGGGGTCTGCCATTGTTTATCGGACCCCCTCCTCCACAGTCACGGAGGGGAGAGAGCTGCCTGTCTTTTTAAGGGGGGGAGGGGGAAGGGGTGGAGGCAGCGGCAACACAGCTCGGTGACGTCAGCAGCCCAAACACACAGCGCACATGCACACACAGCCAGGGAACGCGATTGTCCGCTGCGCATCGCATGCAGTGCCACCGCTCCTTTGCTCTCCACGCGCCGCCCGGGATCCGCGACGTCTCCCTCGGGTGCTGCGGGATAGGCCAGTAGGGGGATAAAGAGTGGTGCGGAACAGCAGGAGAGGAGAAGATCTAGACCGCCCGCCCGCTTGGCTCCTGATGCCAGCCGGACGGCCGCTGCACTGCAGTACAGCTCCCAGCAGCTCCCACCACATCCTCTGCTCCTGCTATACGTCACTGGGAGGCCCACAACACCAAAGGAGGCGCTTGCGGCGGTCAGGTGGATGTGGAGGAAAGGGGTTGCCAGGGGAAGGCAGGAGCAGGTTGTGGCCAGAGGAGGGGGCGGGGTGTGGGGAGGGGGGGGGGGGGGGTTGTTCGAGGCTAGCTGAGGATGGGAGCCAACGAGTCCATGGAGCAAGGACAGACCCCCTGTCTCTCCCAGGAACACATGTGAGTCCTCTTTGCTCTGCGGAGAATGCCGTCTGTTGGCACTGGAGCGCTGCGTGTGTCCGTAGCAGCTGCTATTGTTGTTGTTGTCATAGGCTGTACTGTGTACTGTATAGTGCTCTGTGTGCTAACCGTGAGCTGCTCCTGCTCATGCACATGTTAATATTCATATGTGAATTGGTGCTAAATACTGGCGGGCAATGGCATCCTTGCGTCCCTCTTCACTATTAGTAGGTATAGTGTGTGTGTGTGGCTGGTTATTGTGTAGACTCCATTATGGATGGATCAGCACAATGGTACCATAGGCAACCTGTCTTTGGGAGTCTGTTGGGGTGATGTTTTGCTGCGGGAAGCAGGGCACCGCTGGTGCACCGGCAGCAGGGGCTGGTGACGATGGCTGAAATGGAACACGCTCTGTGGGGGTGGAGGAGACTGATGTGGAGGAATACAGAGTGGAGAGTGCTCTAGTTTGCTGTTTTATTTATATCTCAGACATGCTAGAGCACCGGGTAGCACCAGTGACGTAAGTGTGTTTTTGCTTTTATGTAATGTGCTATGGGGTTGATGTGGTACTGGCTTCTACACCTTGACAGATAAGGGCTCCAAGATGGTTGACTCTACAGTATGTGCTCTGTAGGCTACTTGATACTGATTTGGCTTGTAGTTTGCAACTTCGTGGTTTAACACAAACACTTAATTTAAACACACAGAGAACTCACTGTTGTTGTGTTTTAACGTAAGATGAGATAGGGATGCTACTGACCTATTTCAACAGCTAAAATGATCTATTTTGCTGATATAGCTATGTAGTTATATAGAGTAAAAACTAAACTGGTTCAGAAAATATAATTACTGTATATACCCAAATAAAGCATCTACATTGACTGAATGGATTTCTCTCCTATAGCTGTACAGTTGTTATTTATAACTTGCCATATACAGTAGGCAACATGCTGTAGTTGCTGGTAGAATATTATTCTCGTGGATCCTTTCTTACAGACTGATGTTTTAAGGCTACCATCTGCCAAGGTCTCAGATGAGGCTGGAGGTGGTATTACTGGGCAAAGAGATGATCCCTTCTGTCTGGGGCCTTTGTTTGGCACAAGAATCTGAAGCGAGTGGATTCCTTTTAGTGGGGCGAATTCTAAGCTCATACAGCAGGAGAGCAATGTTCATGCTACAGTTTGATCAAAGCTCAGTTTTACACCCAGAATGGAAATCATTTTAAGGCATTTGCTCTTTTAAGAAAAATCTTTCTGTCCGGTTAGAGGGACAAAAAGTAATTCTCCAGATGTTTTAATTTCCCCAGGTTGAATATTCTTCATTGCATTCTTGTTCTGTTGCAAAGTCTTTGTTTTAACTCTTTGTGTTTCCACCCACTAAATCACCATTGTCTACAAACAAACAGACCTTTTGACCTTTTAAAACCTATTTTGTCCCCCATGGTTTCTCCCTCGATCCCTTTTGGGGTTTATGCAAGCATTTACAGGACAAGTTTGGTTAGTATTTTTATTATAATACATTATATTAGTTAACCCCACATCCATTCCTTCAAGGCAAAAGAGCACAAGAGCTCCCTCTGTTGGTTTCCTATGTGCTTGTCTAAACCTTAAAGCTCATAACTCTTTCATGTTATTTCATCATTTGAACTGCTTCCTTTAAAAGCATAGACATTAGCTCTCATTAACATTAATTTGAATTACAATGACATCATTTAGCTGTTATTTTGATCCAAAGCAACTTATTAGTAGATAAAGAGATTTTTTTGATAGGGTTTTGATGATGCCCTCGTATCATCAGTACAGAATGCTTACAGCAGATAAAATGGCATTTCAGGAAGTTGGAATGAGAACAGAGGCTTGGAGCAAGAGAGGCGAGAGAGCTTGTGAACAACAACTTTTGTTGTGGAAACGGGTCAGTTGGTGACAGACCAGAGACTGTGGTAGGAGTCTACAGCAGTGGGGTTGCAGCTAATCCAATGACATGCTAATCACAGTGCTGCTTCCAGTCAATCCTGTCTTTCCTTACACAGCACTGTTCCACCTCTAATGTACCACACGTATTCATGGGAAATGTCTGCAGAGAATAGACTCCACCGTAAAGATACAGTGACTCTGCTCATCTGTTTGTTAACCTTTTTATCCTCTGAGGGAAAACATCTGGTGTGTACAGCAGCAAAAGAAACAAGGATATAGACACATAATATTTGTATTATAAAATACTGTAAACGAGTATACTAAACCCCATATGAGTGGATGCAGTATAGGGAGAGAATAGTAAGTGAAAGGTTTCGTGTGTATGAAGGTTGAGAATATTACACAACGAGTGGCGTCCGCCCAGGTCCCTCCTCCTCTCCCTGACCAGTTCTCCTTCCAGTGCTGTGCAGAGTCAGAGCAAATGGACGTGGCTGGGAGCAGACACTGGTCTGGCCCCAGCCATCGCCTCTCCTCCACCACCCACTGCAGCCTCTGTCTCCAGGCAGACATTTGAGCCAGAGAGAGGCTGCTATTAGCGCCTGCTCTCTTTGTTCTAGTGCTGCAACGCTACACGCCATGTCTGCTCTGAGACCTCCATTGCTGCTGATATGTACAACACTGCCGAACCACATGGATGAAGTCACAGCAGAATGCACTGAAGGAGCCTGTGTGATGTACTTGTCTCACAAATAGCTTTAAGATGCCATTGGTATTATGAACCAAGAACCAGCTAAAGGTCAATGACATTGAGCCAGGTGGAATCAACAGAATGAAGCGGCAGTGTCTCTTTTGCTGAATAAGGCGCCTGTGCTTCTCTCTTATGCCGTGATGTGGTGGCATATCTTTTTGCAGCCCACCTTTGTTAGATGCTCAGCACCTCGTTTCTCTGTGCCCGCGCGTGTGCGCATGTGCGTGCACGTGTGTGCTGCCTGGGGCCGTGTGCAGCCAGCCACTCTGTTTTCTCCAACGTGGAACATATGGCGCCAACAGCCTCCAGTTGCCATAGCAACGCGCGTGATGTCCTTTGCAGGGGTTTACAGTACACGCGTAACTGAAATTTAAATGGCTGTACTAACAGAGCATGCTCTAATAATAATAGTGATTGCTTATTGTTATCTTATATTTTCTTCTTCACAAATATATATATATATATTCCTATACGGTAATACCTCTCAATTCTTCCACACCAGCAGAGCATCTGCGTTCATGATCACCATAAGAGTGGCTCATTGAGATGTCAATATGACCATCTGACAACAGGATCTCCTGCTGTTTGGCCTCTATACTGTGTCAGGTGATGCCATAGCACCAGTGAACTAACAGCAGTGTGATTAGTATGGCCCTGGCAGCAGAGTCAACACATGAACACTACACTGTACATTGCATATGTTTAGGAACACTACATGCAAAGTCATTAGAAATGAAGTGAAGTGCTCTCACCAAGCTCTTCAGGCTTCAGGAGAGATGCTGGCAGAATGCTGAGACCAGCTTGTGGAGCATGTTTCAGTGTTCCAGGGCTTTCTCCAGCGCCGCAGTAACATGACATATTGACCCACCATCCAGGAGGTTATATTAGATGTGCCCTGCCCCCCACACACACGCACCCGTCAGTCCCTTCAAGGGGCACTTAAATCTCCCTCAGCTCTCAATGATTGTCATTGGTGGCTGATGGTGGGTGACCCCTCCCCCCACAGCTCCGTGACATGGTTTGCGGTGGCAGTTGTATGTTAATCCTTGCATGTTTGCATGTGCCTCTGACAAAAGCCCCCCACAGGGACTCTGGCTATGGCCTTAACTATGACCTCAGGAGAAGTCCCAGAGATGCTTTAGAGATCAATCTGATGAGCGCCCATATCTCATATCCCTCCACAGTATTCATTGTGTGTGTGTGTGTGTGTGTGGGCGCTCGTGTGTGCATGTGGCTTTTAATAAGAGTTGGGTCTGCCACATGATAGCCAAGCACCAACATGGAAGAGCACTGAATGCTGTTTTTAACACCCTTTGTGTTATTTGTTGGATGAAACTAATTTCATGTGGCTGTCCAAGCCTCTCGTGGGGTGAAAGTAAGCCTTCCTACTACTGCTATGTAAGCAGTTCATCTGAAAGGCTGTGCCAAACACAAGCTTTGCAGGATATCAGTGAACTCCAGTCAAACTCGGGAGGTGTTGTTTAACTGCGGATTAAAGATGGACACCCAAGATTTGACCGTTCGGCGTTGACGACAATATGGAGGGACCAATATGGAGGGACTACTTAGCGGGCACAGAGTATTAGTGAGGTCTTATTAAAGACGAAGAGAACGGGCACTTCAGGGGGGCAGGGGGGCCATTGTATTGTGTACTGGCACAGTAACATTTGGCTATTGGAGTGTTAACTGGTTGGTTAGACTGAGGGGAGGGGAGAGGGATGCAGAGAGAGGGAGAGGGAGGGAGAGTGAAACAGAAGGACGGTGTGTGCGTGAGAGAGAGAGAGAGAGAGAGAGAGAGAGAAGGAGCAGGGCAGAGAGAGAGCTAGTGTGTTGCAGCTTGTCTCCTCTGGACTGGGAGCTATACAATTTCCTTACTGGGAAGAGGCAGGCAGGCAGGCAGACAGGCAGGCAGACGGTCCCAGGGTGTGAAGCACAGGGAAGAGCCGGTCCTTCTAGAAGCCGTTAGCGTAGCGGCTGTGTCAGCGGCAGGGGCGTCTACCTGCTGCAGACCAAGGTGCCGCCATGGCTGTGAGTGCGTGGCAGGCTCTGTCTCCACTGCAGTGGGCTCGCTGGGGCTGGGGCACGTTGCTGGGGGGGTCGGGGGACGGGGACAGCCCCGGCTCGGACCCCGCTCTGGGGCTCCTCCGAAGCCTCTCCTGGGGCTCGCGCCACGACGGTATGATCAAGGCTACCGCCGGACAGAGGTGAGGTGGATTGGGTGGCGGGGATGGACGGGGGACACATGCAGCTCTTGGTCTGGTCATGTGCGTGTGTGTGGGGATGGGTGCGTGTGTGTGTGCGCGCGTCTCAGTGGCCACTGGTCAAATATCACTGAACTGAGATCTTTGGATGTGTGCTCTAATCCTCTCAATGAGTGATCTGGCTTCATTGGATGTGGGTTAACCGTGTCTCTTAAAAGACAGCTGTGGTGCGTGCCTGCCTGCGCGCTTGTGTGTGTGCGTGCGTGTGAGTGAGTGTGTATGTGCGTGCGTGCGTGCGTGTGTGTGTGTGGTGCGTGCGTGAGAAAGAGAGAGGGGAACATTAGCATTACCGTGTCTCAGGCGTGACATTATCCACCTCCTCACTGCAGATTCAGCACTTATTTATATACAGTTCCACCAGGAACACTAATCACAGCATGCACAGACGACAATGTCCTAATCTGCATTTAACAATGGTATATCACAATATATCAGAGGTCAAGCTTTTTTGTTAAATATATAATGTTTGTTTATAAAACGTGTTAACAGATACAGTAATACTGGACTCAGACACAAGTTCCATCTTCTTTCCTATAGGAGTTCAGACTCTGACGGAGCATTTGAGACTCCAGAGTCCACTACACCAGTGAAGACAGCTTCCCCAACAGATGCCCACAACCAGCCACTACCCTCTGTTGACAAAGGTATAGTAAGAATCACACCATATGGTCTGAGTCATATTGTGAGTTATTTGAACATCAATGACTGCTTTCCCCAGCTAAGAGGATTTTGCAGGAGATTGCACATACTGTAAAATGGACTTATAGCCTCCTCTAGTGGCGTGAAAGAGGACTACATGTGAATGTGTATCCTTTGTTCGCTTCAATTCCACCTAAATGAGCCTATGCCATCTTAGTAACTCACTGTATCCTGACGACCAATGGTATACTGTGATATGATGTGTTTTAGGGGTGTTCGATATGACCAAAGTGTCATATCCCGATAACAATACATATCACAATATAGCAAGTTCTGTAAATTAATCCAATGAACCCCCACCCCCCCACCCCCCCCCAGGCGTGTGCTCACATTCATAGAATAGAACGTGTGGAGAGGGGCAGCCTCTGAACCACAGTGAGCAGAGGAGATTAACTAAATTTGTTACACTGAATTTAAATAAACATAATATAGTCTCTACAGCGTTCTGCTGTAATTTATGATCGTTTACTAATGCAAACATAACCCATTGACTGTATAGTGTACGCAACTAGACCATGGCAATCATGGTGTTGAGAAACGTGTGGTTTCTTTAAGACAACTCGTCTGAAAGATTGTATATTCTAAGAGCTTGCCAGACATAGACACAAAATACAGAGGTAGGACATTTTATCGAATATTTTCATAGTCTTAAACTACATCCTTGTTAGGCTATATGTCCCGAACGTAATGTCCATGTGTTTTGCCAGGTAGCTAGCTAGCGCGTTTTGTTTACTTTGCAGCAGTAGCATCGGCGATGCACAATACAACTTGTAGGCTGGCAGGTTAAACTTAATCAATCATAAGACTCAGTATGAATCTGCCTCACCAGTGTTTCTCTGATCACGAGCTGCTTCTCCGTGCTCTCTGCTCCACTGAGGGGTGGGCATGCCTCAATCCACACACATACACACGCACACACACACACGGAGCTCAGGGAGGGAAAGAGAGACAGCGGTGGAGAGATAGAAAGCTGATGAAAACTACACAAGTTACTGGAAGTGCAATAAAAGCCTCGCCATTAAAAAGCAAACAAGAGTAATCCGCGCATAATACGGACTCCAAATGACTGAATAAATTAAAAAATGATTGGAGTAAAGGGTGATTTCCCAACAACGATATAAGCGATAAAGCATAATTTAAGACGGTAGATGTTTTTCTATCATCATACGATATATATATCGCTTTGTGTTTATATTATTTTATTGACATTTTCAGTGTTGAAGGTACCTGGAATAAACAAACATTGTCCCATGTCTCTGTAGCTTTTATCTTAGAAGCAAACACCGGCGAGGATGAACCTGATGTGACGTCGCCTCGCCCGCCCAGCCGTTCTCTCTCTCTTGTGTTTGACGAGGACAAGCCCATAGCGGCCAGCGGCACGTACAACATTGAGGTAGTCGCTGCAGAGTCGCCAAGCCGCTCCCTGACCCGCTCTCTCAGCCTCCAGGGAGGAGAGTTAGACACCTCCATAGAGGACCCTGCGGTGGGGAACTTCCGTCCCCACACGCACTCCTTCAGCGTGGGCACCGAGAGCGCCCCAGGCACACTCCGCAGGCCCAAGAAGGTCCGTCCCGGGTCCCTGAAGAAGAAGCCTCTTCTCAGGCAGAACTCCAACCCAGAGAGCCAGAAGCCAGCGTCCTCCAGTAGCACCCCGGAGCAGAGTAAGAGGCCCAAATCTCGCACCGGAAGCCCTTTACAGCCCCAGGAGGAGCCAGAGGGATCTGCTGCCACCCCCAGCCCTGGAGGAACCCTACGCAGGACCAGGAAATCACGTGTCGTAACCCCGCCTCCTCTTCCCGAGGAGATTAATCACACCAGCCCAGAGGAGAGCCTCCCCTCCCCTCCCTCACCCCCGTGTCAAGAGGAGACCCCTGTCCCATTAGCTGGCAGCCCAGCGGACAAAGAGGGCTCCCCCATACCCCCCAGCGCTGCCTACAAATGGGACCCGGACAACTTTGAGAACATAGACCCGTTCAAGACCGGCGGGAGTAAAATAGCCAATTCTCCAGAGTTGGGTCGGAAAGCTCCGTTGGGCGCCTCCATTCCAAGCCCCTCGGAGATCCCCCAGGCCCACATTGAGCAGCCAGCCCCCCGGGAGTCCCCTGGCCCTCCCAGGGAGCCCAGCACCGACCCTGAGGAGCAGCCCATAGTGTCCAGGCGCCAGGCAGTCAGGCTGGAGTTTGACTACTCTGAGGAGACCAGCGAGGCTTCGCATCAGGCCGCCCCGCCTCCCAAGAAGCTGGGCAAGAAGCCCGGTGCCAAGATGCCCCTTAGGAAACCCAAGCTGGGGCTCAAGAAGGCCCCGGCGCCGCAGTCCGAGCGGCTGGACAACGCCCCTGTTGCGGCCGTTAACGGCAGCGAGGATGACATCCCCATCCCCAAAGCAGCCTACAACGTGGACCCTGACAATTGGGACGATCCCAACTTCAACCCCTTCTCCTCTAAAAAGGGCATCCCCAACTCTCCTAAGCTGACCAGGCCTTCTTATGGCCTTGACCCTAATAGCTTCGATGAGTCCTCCGATCCATTCAAGTCCTCCAACTCCATGTCCAGCTCCCTTCCTAAGGCATCGGCCTCGTTCGACACCGACCACGACAATGATAACATCGGCGACCTGGAGGATCACAATCGCAACAAGCCGGCCAAGAAAAAGAAAACCCCCATCAAATCGTAAGTTCACCAAAATGGCCGCCAGTTCTCACAAGGCATTTATGAAATAGTTACTTATCACGTACTCTAGGTTGTGCTCGTGTTTTGTGTGTTAGGGTGTTCATCAGTGTTTGGTGAGTGTTGCTGGTTCAGTGTTGTGTGCACGTGGTACACAACGGTACACGTGTCTGTTTTCTGTCTGTCTCTCTGTCACCTGTCTGTGTGTTCCCGTGTGTCACAGGAAATCCAAGGGTGTGTCCTCTCTATGTTGTCTGTTGTAAGTACAGGGGCAACAGTCACGTGCCTTCCTGAAACATAATGGGCCTCTTAAGTCTGATGGAGGTGAAATACAGACTTCCAGATCTCCATGGGGATAAAACATGTTCATGGGGGATAATGTGTCATACACAAGTGTAGCAAACACTTTAATATTTTGAGAAGTCTCATCTATAGTTTTGTTTTGTTTGTTTGTTTATTGCTTCGGATTTAGATCTGGAAGACTGTAAATGACTTAAGAGGTCTATTCAGATTGACTCCCTCGAAACAAGCTTGTTGCCCCTCATTGGCCCCTCTCACTTCTGTTAACAGATCACATTGTCATGTGACCAGTACAAACCATTTCCTATCAGACTTTGTTAGCTTCAATAGAGGCACAACAAGTTATTTATTTATTTAGTTTGACGTTTGCTGTAATCTATTTTTTCAGTAATCAGAGTGGTGTCACGGACCATTTTCAAAGTTGTGTACAGTAAACATAGCTGGAGCTAATTAGTTTGATTTATGTGTATAAATGTACACTCATCGACAACACTATTATTTCACTGTCACTTGTCAGTGTTGGCTAATAACATCCATCCATGCCCATACCACCCCAATTGGCTCCTTTCAACGCAAAGGAGCAGCGGGCTCTACTCAGAGTTCCTCACGGATAGCTGAGCTTCTCACCCTATCTCTAAAGGATACACCCGTCACCCTCCTAAGAAAACCCGTTTTGGCCGCTTGTACCCATGGTCTAACCTTCATGACCATAGGTGAGGATAGGAACGAAAATGACCCGGTAGATTCCAGCTGAGCCTTTCAGCTCAGCTCTCATTTCCTCACAACGGTGCGTTAAAGTGATTGTAATACCACAAATTCAAAACAAGCAAAACAGAAATTAGAAAGTATCAGCTTTGCAAGGTTTTTCAGGCCCTCTTGTGGTTGTCTTGATTTTGACAACCTCTGATAGTAGTCAAGACGAGTCTGGCGAGGGATAACACCATCATGTTCTCTCCTCACTAACATTTAACACTGTTACTGTACCTATGCTCAATACATGCTGCTCAAAATTCTTGTTATTTGCAAAAAGAGCAGCATATCCATAACTCGCCATGCAAAAACGTCCTGATCTCGCAAGTTTAAATTGTATTTTGCAGCATCAGTCTGGAAGCCGTCAATGCAAAAGTGTTTGGAAAACAATCAAGCCAATCAGCGGCTAGCTGATGTTTTTCCAAAGATCGTTAGCATACAGTATGTCGTACATTTTGTTTTCCATTGGCACAGATTTTCAACATTTGTATTGGTCGAGATAAAACAGTGTGTTGTTTGATTGAATGTATTTTCAGACCGATTCCTGCGGCAAAATGTAATCGGAGTTTGCCAGATCAGATGGTCTCACGAGGCTAACCCTAAACTGTACAGTAACTGACATTCATGTCACTAACTAAACCATTCAGTTACTAGACTGAGTCCACCTCAATCATCTTAACAGACACACAAGGCAAGGGACGAATGTATTTACTAAACTGTTAACTGCTAAGGATAAGCTGCTCACAAGTAAACGTTCTCACATTCCCATGTAATATGTATTTACATACATTAAACAACCAATTCAGGACGCTGTTGTGTTTTGGTGTTGATAAACTATTGTTCTTTTATTTGTAGTAACACTTTCAGAGTGAAGAGGTCTCCGAAGAAATCCCCCATGTCTGACGAGTCACAGGTAACTTCTCTGTGCATCTCCCTCAATCAGTCTCTCTCTCTCTCTCTCTCTCTCTCTCTCTCTCGCTCTCTCTCTCTCGCTCTCTCTCTCTCTCTCTCTCTCTCTCTCTCTCACTGCTGTCCATGTAATGTAATATAATGTGTCCGTGCAGGAGCCGTCGCCTGCAGACGAAGCCCCGCCCCTCCTGTCGCAGGACGACCACGCCACAGATGAGGAGAAGCTGGCCTCCTCCACCAACCACAAGTGGTCGTCCCTGCACGACATGGAGGCCGACCTGAACGCCGACGCCCAAGACTTTCCCCAGCCGTGCGACCTCACGTCCTTCGTCAACGAGAGCAGTCTTGCTCACCCAACGCAAGGTAAGGATCATATTCGTGCGTCTGCACCAACCGAAGCGGTCATTCTGGATTTGCTTTGAAGAGCTGTAACCTGTGTGTGCGTTAAGTCAACTGCTGTATTGCGTATTTATCAAGCGACGCTATCGATTCTTGGTCTGCTGGTGAAATGATCTTCCTGGTCATGCTGAACCCTGTACGACCTCTCCTGCCAGAGGCTGTGTGTCTGGCCCATGTACAGTAGGTCACCAGTGGAAAATCACTTCCCGTCGGCAGGCTCAGTTAATTTTCAATGAGAACCAGTAATGTGGGAACACAAAACACATAGGTGTGGCAGAGACACGGAAGCAAAATATCCTGAACCAATTAGCTTTAATCTGTAAACTCATCACAGAAAAAAACGTCAGAAAAAAAACAAATAGTTTTCATGCTTTTTTTTTTCTCACTTGTAGTTTTGGATTATGAAATGGAGTACATGGAGAAGATTGGCTCATCTTCCCCTGTGAGTATGTTTTTGTTGCTGCTGCAGCAGGCACACACTGAAGCAAATGTTAGAATAGTGAATAAATGTCTTGCTGTGTACTGTAATCCTTACCTTGCCTGTCTTGTAGCCCCTTTCTGTGAAGAAGCCCTCTCTGTACCTGAAGCTAGACTCTGTGTCTGATGGCCTGTCCAAGAGCAGCTGCACACATGACTCTGAACCCAGCTCTCCCTGCACAGGGTAACACACCTACTGCCATTCATTCTACACACACACACACAATGCAATCGTGCCGATTGCGGCCTTTCATCTCCACCTCCGTCTCTCTACGTAGGAGTTTTGAGGAGATGGAGGCGCGGATAACGGCTGGCATGAAGACACCGGTGCTCAGCTGTCGACCGGGCCCAGAGGGCTCGGCTGAAGACATGTGCAGGAAGAGGGAAAGCCACGCTCTGAGCCGAACACAGAGCACAGAGCAGGAAGAACAGGTATGGCCATTTTAAATCGTTATCTTCAAACCAGTAGTCTACCTCAAAGAGCTAAAGTAGTCCGTTGTGTCAGTGGCATTCTCACATGCTGTTAAAAAACATCTGTTGGTATTATCATCGTGTGTGTTTTGTCTTCTCCTTCATTTAAAACAAATGTTTTTATTTTCCTCATGCCACATCACTGTTTGAGCACTAGGGGGCGACAGAGTGCCATACATGTCATATGGTATCTAAACTCAGTCAGACTGTAAAGGCTCATTGTCGCTCGCAGCACCCGGCTAACTCGGCACGCACACAGTTCTCAACTGGGCAGATCAAACACCCAGCGCTTCCACTGACACCCCCTGCTTTGCAATGCTGACCCCCTGCCCTCCTCCCTGCCTCCTCCTCCCTCGTGACCCTGTTAGTCCACTAGCGAGAGCCCCGTGGAGGCCCCAGGTCCAGCCCTGGCCATGCCCCTGTTAGACAGGTCGTCTGAATGCGATGACCCGCTACAGTACCTGGAGCCCGACCTGGCTGAAACCAACCCCACCGCCTTCGCCCAAAAACTCCAGGTGTGTTGACCAGACCAGACCTTGTAACCCCACCCTCCCCAGCCGCCCTAGTCAAACAGTTCTTGCCCACTGCTGGTAATATAGAGTATCACCCCTGATATTGTGTCTGTTTGATTCTGTGTATTCCACCTCCAACCTCCTTAGTTCGATCTATAGCAGTAGCATCCCGTGTGCACTGTAGTGATGGTGCGTGCTCAACTTTGGTCTGTGTATGTCTCCCCCCTTTGCTCTCTCGTCCTCGGGCCGCCACTCCCCCCCCCGTTCCCTCGACATCTCCCCCCCCCCCCCACACTGTGCGTGGCCCAGGAGGAGCTGGTGCTTGCTTCCCTGAGGATAGAGGCTCTGCAGGTAGCCAAAAACATCTCTCAGTGCCCCTCCCTCTCCACTGTAACCCCCCAGGTACTGCGCTGAATAAGCCTGCACCTGCTGTGTGTGTGTGTGTGTGTGTGTGTGTGTGTGTGTGCACATGCCAGTGGCATTCAGAGAGATGTCACATGAAGTCGTGCACCTGGGTGAACAATGAATTGGTGTCAGCGTGTGTGTGTGTGTGTGTGTGTGTGTGTTGTGTGTTCATATGAGAGCGCGTGTGTGTGTGTGTGTGTGTGTGTACCGGGAGCATGAGTGTGCCCCAGCCTGCCTGCCCCTCCCCACAACACACTGCTGTGAGCTTGAGTGTGTGAACCCCATGGCCTTCGACACGGTGGCTGTACCACCACATCTCTAACATGGCTTCCCTACCCACCACCCCCTTCCCCTTACTAGCTGTTTCCTGGACCTCACTCTCCTCCTCCTCCTCCTCCTCCTCCTCCTCCTCCTCCTCCTCCTCCTCAGCAGAGTGCTGTGTCGTCTGCAGTCCCTTTGTTTCGTTCACGCATGTTGGGGGCAACATGCATGTCACAGTAGCATGAATGTAACTGGGGGTGCGCGACGCAGCCACTCAACCGTAACGTAGTTGTTGATGCTGTGCTGTACCCACTCCGAGCCCCAGTCACATTCCCGTATGGTGAACTGGTGCCTGTCCCGGACTAACAGCACTATTAAACATAATAAACATTGGTGTCTATGTATTACAGTATGGCCAGGGATTCAGCGTCGGGACACTGAAAATGATAATTGCCCTACTTAATGTTGTTTAAGCTTAGGTCCTGACCATTTGTTGATCTGTATGGTCGTTGTGAGAATCTCTCGTCAGAACAGGTGTTTCCGCTCGCTTCCCCACCACACGAAAACGTCTCTGCCATTTATCATGCTCTTGTTTACTCGCTCCACAGTCTCGCCTCAAGAAACCCAGCTCACGGCGCTGGAATGTCAAAGTAAGAAGGGTGACATTGTGCCCTATGTCGCTATATTCCTCCTGCTCTAATCCAACTAGAGCTACACCCCAAAACGCTCTGAAGCCCCTGGACCTGTTGAGTTAGACCTTTTCAAAAAGCATTCTTTTCTGTTCCTCATGTGTACATGTGTCTACATACATAAAGGGGGCACACGTATAGTAGATGTTGTGGTGGCTTAACGCCCGTGTTTGTCTTCCATAGATTCACCTAGTGTTTCCAGTGAGGGATATTTTCTGTTTTTGTTTTTTTGTCAGAATTGTCTGTATCCATGTGTCATTTTCTTACTTCAGCTAAACAGAAATCTCTTAGGGAAGATGTTGACATGAGTCCTCCAAACAGTACAGTATTTAACTTTAATGCCTTTTCTATAAAGTAGCTATAACTGATCCAGCTTGACATGTTGTTTGCCTTGTTGGAAATGCAGTAGGCTAAAGTTACTCTTCAAATACCTAAATATACATTAGTAGTTCTAATTTACACACACACAGTGTTTAGCATGCAAGCATCCATCTTATCTGAGTTTGTGTTATTGTGCTTATGTAATATGCTGGAGATCGATGGTAATGATTGTTAGGCAGATTCCAGAGGGATTGTTGTTGTATTATGACATATATTGTATTATATATATATACTATAGTGTATTATAGGGTTATGTGTACATGAGTCCATTTTGTTAAACCTTGCCAGATTGGGAGGGTAAACCCAATCGGGGGACAATGTCCCCGGCTCTGTGTATACAGTAAGTCTCCTTGAACCCCATGAGCATCCTTGCTGCCCATTCCATCAAATCCTTGCTAAATCCTTGCTCAGGCATGATTAAAATTCCCATAGGTGCTTTTAGGGAACCCAAAATGTTACTGGGGCTGGCTTTGTTTTTTTGATTTAATGTTTAAAAAAAGTATTAGATGATTTTCTTCTTTGTATGTTATGGTCGTATGTAATACCGTAATCTGGTTATGGCTGGTTTTGATTGTCAGGCCCTCCTGTCATCATATGTCATATACCATCATATATTTAAAAAAAAACGAAAGGAAAAAATACTAACTATAATAAACCCTGTGACGTTTATGGGTCAGCATATATCCCTGGCTTTCTTGAATGTAAGATAAAATAAATGTAAAAATGACACTTTCCACAAGCAAACATCATTTTTAAAACCAGTGTTTGGTGTTTTGGTGTCATTTATTTAACAAGAGACTAACACCTGTTTCCTATGCTGCCTATTCACCCCTCGGCCCCTCCGGTTATGTGATGCAGTCTATGCTATATCAAGCCCTCCCTCCCCTTACCTTGCCTGGACCCAATCACATCCAAGCTGCAGTAGCTGAGATAGGCGGGTGAACACACTCAGCTGCAGGTAGCACCAGCCAATCACTCAGCCGCTTAAGTGGCATTGAAGACTGTTCCGTCCAATCATGTTCCAGCTGCCCAAGTCTTCAGGGACATCACAAGCCTGCCTCATTTGCATATTGGTTTTGCTGTGTGGCATACTCTGACACACCTCGATGCTGCTGCTTTGTGGTTTGGTTCAGGAGCCTCGGTGAGAGTGTGTGTGTGTGTGTGGCCCCTATAGCTGCGTGTTCGTGCCACCTGCAGCATGGCCAGATATCTAACCGGCCCACCATGTTTCCCTTCCTCCCTCTCCTCTCTATGGGCTGACGGAAGCAGCAGCGCAACGCTGTATCCACGGGGGAGAGCGCCGTGTCCAAGAGCTCCCTCTATGCCCGTTCATCTGCCAGCTACAGCGAGGCGGAGAGCCCTTACCTGCCCCGAGACCTGGACCACTCCCTGGGGATCGCGCGCGAGGAGGTGCCTTACCACCACACTGCCCTTTTCAGTTGAAGGAGAAGCCTACCTCCGCACGCTGTGGCACACCCAACCTACTGATAATGCTTTGCTTCTCTCTCTCTCAGATTGTGACCAAAGAGAAGGAGGTGCTGGAGTGGCAGAGGAAGTACGAGGAGAGCCGGCAGGAAGTGGCGGAGATGAGGTAAATATGTAGTGGGGGTGGGGCTTCCTTATGGTCCCTCCCACGTAACAGGGGTTAACACCTCTGGTTAACGGTGCTGTGCGTCTTGTGTTGGACCGCCAGCGTCATTTAACCTGGACTCAGCTCTATAGCTGCCTAGCAAAGCAGAGAGCCAATTAAAAAGGTCAATGATTAGTGGCCGTAAATCTGCGGTGTGTGGAAGAACATGGGTCACGTCGCGTCTTTTAGCGGTGTCAGAGGTTGACTTGATGCTAATTATAATGTGTGCATTGGGGCTTTACCTCATTGTGTAGATACAACTAATTGCCGGGTAACAGGTCATTATTTAGCTTTGCGGTGCATGACTATTAAGAATCTTCATTAACGTCAAACACAAGGCCTAATAGGGGGACGTGTTGCCCAGAAACCTCCACCCAATCTGTCTCTGCCAGCAGGCGAGGGCTCCTGCTGGCCACGGCTTTGCCAGCACTGTGGATGAGACAGCTTACTTCATTAGGCTGATTGGCCCCAGGATAAGAAGGGGTTAAGAAGATGAGGGGGAGGCATGACTAATCAATCCTCTTACTCCATGGGCAGCCTGCTTTCAATCAAACAACGTCTCCTTTTGCTGTAAATTGGCATGTGCTAGCGCATGTGTGCGTACGTTTGCTCTTGCGCGTGTGTGTGTGTAAAACCAAGTCAGTCCAACCGTCCCTAAGGTCCAGATTTAGATGAAAGAACTCTTTGAGACACGATGAATGTTCGTAAGCTTGTATGAGTATTACAGTCATGTCCTCATTTTTCTCACCCATAGGAGAATTGTTGCAGAGTATGAGAAGACAATTGCACAGATGATAGGTGAGTTTAAGGTCATATCCATTTGTACAATAGAGTGGATAAATATGATACAAAACCTGCCTTTAATATCACTGCACATAAATTGCCTTGTATGCCAGTTGGTTGCTCCCTACCCTTTGGCACTGCTTATTTGTTTGAATTTAAACGCATAACATTTTATATGAATGCATTAATACTGATTTGAAGCAATAACCAGAACCCTGACGCAAGCTAGCTTTGACGTGCGCTTCTTGCTTTCTATGTGTGAAGAAATATGACCCGCCTCTGTGCACTGTGCCAGGTTCTCTGCTCTCTTTCACCTGCAGTCTATTGCCTATTATTATCTTCACTCTGTGCATTTCTATCAGCCACCTCCCCCTGGCCTCCTTCTGGAGAAACCCTCCATCCCATATCTCTATTACAACGCGGTCACCACGGCAGCAGCGTGTCCCTGGCTGCCCCACCCGGCTTTGACTTAACACGCTCCCTTCTGTTCTGTTCTGTTCCCATCTTTGCCCCCTTGCTATTTGACCCCTCCCTCTCAGGCATGCCAGGTGAGTACCGCTGTGTCTTCCTTCAGTGGTCCGTGTTGGTTCACACACCCATCTGTCAGAGAGAGGCGGGCCCATGCGCTCGCTTCCGTCTTGCCACATTTGTCCCATCGTGTTCTGTCAACACCTTTTTAGCTGTGCTTTGAACTGTACAGCTATGGAGGAAAATACCCCGTAGCAGTGCCTGTTATCCCACTGAGGTGAACCACATTAGAGGTGTTCTTCACCGCAACACAATAATTAGCGTAGGAATTATTCACCCCGCGCAGCCAGGACAGATTGTACTCACATTCCTTCACAGACAATGCAGCCATAACGGGTGATAGGGGATTTTAACAATTAATGCTGCACAGTTGTGGAATTACTGTTTCAGTAATGAACAGTTAACACCTGGCACATCTGTACCCTGGACCCCTAATATCTGAATTCATTTCTGCAAAAGTATCTGAACGTGTGGGGGAAGGAAGGAGAAAGCTGAGAAGCGCTATCATACAAATGTGGTGTTATCGGAAAGTTGCGTAAGACCAATATGTGGCCACTTTTGTTTGAACTATTTAATAGTGGTGGTGTTGTTGTCTTTCCATTGTTGGACTCATTTCTGCATGCTCCACTAGGTATGAGGATCTCATACGGTTTCTAATATGTGTTCCGACAACATACTAACATAGTAATCTCACATACTAAGTGCATGGAGAGATACTGTACTTATGTGAGTTCTTGTATATCGCCCATGTGAGAATGTAAGCCCACTGTAAGTGCTCTGTGTTTGTGTGTGTGTGTCATCCACTAGAGGATGAGCAGAAAGAGAAGTCTCTCTCCCATCACACAATCCAGCAGCTGATTATAGAGAAGGACCAAGCGCTGGCTGACCTAAACTCTGTGGAGAAGTCTCTGGCAGACCTCTTCCGGCGCTACGAGAAGATGAAAGATGTGCTGGAGGGATTCCGCAAGGTCTACAACCACGCACACACACACACACACACACACACGGACGCACGCACGCACACACACGCACACACACACACACACACACACACACACACACGCATACATACACACAGCCACAGTTACAGACATACAAACATACACAGTTACACACAAATCTCACATTTACTATAATATCTCATCAAAGGAATAGACCAAGCTTTATGGGTTTTATTATCTGTTTCTGCTAATAAGAATAACACATGTTAGTTATAATAAAAAAATGACAGTGTACAATTTGCTATGTTGTTAAGAATGAAGAGGTCTTGAAGAAGTGTGCGCAGGAATATCTGTCCAGGGTCCGTAAGGAGGAGCAGCGATATCAGGCCCTGAAGATTCATGCGGAAGAAAAGCTCGACAAGTGAGTCAATTCTCTTTGTCTTATCTCATAGTTGTTATTATGTGTTCAGCCATGTTTATGTTGTATGTTGACCATTTCTAATGGTGATGTGGCTGAATGGATAATGGAACATCTTTACGTTGACGCTTTCTTCCCCGCCTGTTATTGTTCCGTACGTTAAAGACACATCTGTTCTCAGGGCCAATGCGGACATCGCTCATGTGCGGGTCAAAGCCAAGCAGGAGCAGGCAGCGTACCAGGCCAGTCTGCGGAAGGAGCAGATGAAGGTGGACTCTCTGGAACGCACCTTGGAGCAGAAGGTCAGTGAGCCTCAGTGAGACCAACTGAACTAGGTGTCAGGAGTCTGGGATGTGTCACTCAAGTGTCCACTGTGCACACCCAGACAGTCCTGATCAATCAGATTGACTGAAAACACCTGTGTATATACACGGGCTTCAGAGAAACTGTAAAGTACAGGCAGGTCATATCAGCCCATTATCACACCAATTATGAATAAAGGTAAATCAGTTTTCCCGCTCCGCAGGAAGTAGAGTCAGTCATCTTGACATATATGCGCAGTTATATATATATTTTGTGCAGTTAGAATACCACTTTTTTAAAATTTAATATTTGGAAAGGGAATGCAACGGAAGGCATGAAATTGGTCTATGGCTAATTTCAATGGTTCCCATTATGTTTTTAACAGAACAAAGAAATTGAGGAGTTGACAAAGATCTGTGATGAGCTGATCGCCAAGATGGGTAAAAGTTAGCAGCGGCATCGAGGAAACAAGATCTTGGAACTTTGAACTTGAAACGAGGAGAAGGGAGGAGGTCTCCCATGACTTTTTGCCAAATTGTTCTCGGACTAGTCTTTCCCACTGAATTTGTGACTACTGGATTTGACACCTTTATCACCCTGTACATTTTGATGTCTGTGTTTTATCGTATTGGATGGTTCTGTCTTAGGGTTTCCATAATGAACAATATGTAACTATACAGTATCATATCACTAATGAGTGGTGTGTGCGTGCGTGTGTGTGTGTGTGTGTGAGCGCGCGTGCATGTGTGTGTGTGTGTGTGTATGCGTGTGCGTGCGTGTGTGCATGAATGTGAGGACTGACGTTGCCATGACAGCCACTGGTGGAGAAGACTGTTTAACTACTCCTGTTGTTGTCTCTTAATAATATGAGAGAAAGATAGCTTTTGAAAAGAATAAAAAGAGATAGCTTGTGTACTGTATATGAACTAGGTTAATTAAATAAATGTTAAGTTACACCATGTGGAAGAACACATTACACCCCGCCCCCCAATATTACTGCATGTGACACAAGAAAGATACATTTATTCATGTAAATAGTTATGAAAAGAGACTCGCCTGCATTTTTGATACAGTTATTCTGTCTGTAAATGGACGCTTTCCCAATGTAACCTTGTAGATATTTGGTGCTTATTTTACGTCATAGCTTAATTGATGAAAACTTGGGATTTTATTTTTTTGAATTTATTTTGATATAAAGGAAACTTATTGTGGCCTTGGGTGGTTTAATTTTGATTGACATGTGTTAGTCTTGCTATGGTTGTTGTGTCACACTGGGAAGTAGCCCGGATTTCTCAGCACAGCTACTGTACAGCATCTGCTTACGATGTGCAATAAAATATGGCAATACAACAAACCAGCATCCGCTGATACTTTCACTGATGTTCTGTTTGATTATTGCATTATGCTGTCATACACCCGTAATAAAACGTCGTCTTAGCGATGTTGGGACCTGTGTTTTGGTGCTTTCACTAAGGTCAGCCTTTGATAAATCTCATTCTAGTGAAATTAGGTTTACAGATTTAATTTGCTACTCCAGGTCAGTCTTTATGTTGATGTAAGCAGAGTGTCTGGGAATAAATAAGATAGAACTTAAAATAAAATATGAATTCATAAATCAATGCCTTTTCAACCATTGATTTAAACATGCAATGGCATGTTGAAACAAGTTGAAAAAAAATTAAATAAAACTGCACATTTGTAACCTGATTGACATTTTTAAGGTTTGGGTTTTTAGGTTCTATTTAATACACACAATGAATCAAAAGAAACACATCATAGTCTGAAGATGGCAGGCAGATAACGAGCTGTGATGCTAGATCAGACCCTCTTCACATATGAACTGAGGTGAACACACCTGTGGAAGGTCTCTCCATGAGAGGATGTGCAGCATGTTGGAGAGGTGTGGGCATGGCCAGATGGCTGAGGTCCCTGAGGTGTGTGTGGTTCTACTTAGGCTGAGTCAGTAAGCCCCTACTGGATCTTCATGCGTGACTCGTGGGCCCTACTGGAAGAGCTGCTAATCTCCTCATCGGTGCAGCCAGGGATATGAGCTGATGGCTCAGAGTAAGATCAGATTCTGCTTTAGCAGCTAGCAACCTGCTCTTCATTGTGCAGTTAGAATAGCTGGGAACTATTACCAGCGACATGAGAGCTGTTCAGCTCTGCCCATGGCTTCTGTTCTCCTTGGTAGCTCTAAATACCTATCTACAGTAAGGATGCTTCATTTCTATAGCTCTATTTCTATATCTCTGTATTTCTATGTCTTCATCTCCTTTTCCTCCATCTGTTGCTCCCTCTGAGTTGATCACTTTCCTTTATGTGTGTGCATATACCTGTACCTGTATTTATAATAATTCATACTTTGCTTTGAATGTGCAATGTTATGTATGCTAAGTTAGCGAATGCAGTACGCAGTGTTTTGTTTTTTTATCATGCCTTTTGATAGGACACTATTGCTAAAAGGCTCCACCAAAGGTGTGTCCTGACTCAAATTAATGATTTGACCCATATCTTGTTTGTCTTTGCATGTTTAATCACACTGGCCAGGCATTTGCAATTTTCCATCTCTCTACAGTAGGCTATTGTATACTCCATTATTGTAGGCCTATGTGCTTTTGTTACTATAGTGATTTGCTTCTGTAGCAACATGCTAATCTGTTAATAGGCCTGAAGGCTAATTCTAACAGCTGCTGTGCTTCTTGGACATATTAGGTTCGGCAAGAGACAGCAGGGGGCATTCTCATAATGTCAACACAAAGGAGCAGCATTAAGGACAGAAATCAGACAAATCAGAATCAGAGAGGCGCAAAAGCTTTCATCATGTTATGTTTATTGCTGTTTTGCTTGGGAAGACTTTAGCCTACTATACGATGGGGTGCTGTGGTCCAGCCATAGGACACTTTGACACACAAGCTACTGGACTTCCAAAGGCAGTGGTTTCATTGGCTTTCATAAGCTGTCCTACAAGGTTGGTTAATTTGGTTTGATCTGAGAAATAGTTAACAATGTCTTTATGACCTTGTCTGGACAGAGCTTTTTTGGTCCACTGCAATTTCAGATCAAAGACATTTTTAGAGCTACAGTAAAGGGGGTTAGGTTTGTTGGTCAACACAGGATATGCGGTAACTAGTTCCTGTCAGTCGGGATCTGTTTGATCCGCATAGCTAAGAACATGAAAGTCTGTTTCCAAGGAGAACCAGGAGGAAGTGTTGAAGCGATATTTCAAAGGTCAGCGCCAAGTCTCAAGAAAGCAGTGCTTCTCTGGGGAGAAGAGACATTTAGGAGCTTTAGAAAGACATTTGGGGGCTTTAGGAAGTTGTGCTGCGGTGGATGGCTTAAACCACAGCTTAAGGTTAAAGCTAAGTCTGCTATTGAGAGGCGTCTGGTTTCATTACTTGGATCGTCTGTGAGCATATAAGCGAAAGGTGAGTGAACAGTGCTCTGGTGCCACAACCACAACCCACCATGGCTCAGCGTGAGATTGGGTGAAACATGTTTTCTGTCTTTATTCAAAATAAAATTGAAAGTAAATATACTGTATGCATCTGTAAAAATATCATGGCAGAGCTTCCCATATTCATTTAGAAAGCATCGGGAGGAAATAACAATAGGGTAGCTTACTTACAAGTGGACAGCATATAATAAATTATGTACACAATTATTTGTGTAAATATTCTTCCAAATGTTAATGTATTGGCATGAAAAATGAAAGCTACTAGTAATTATACTGTGTGTAGTAATCTTTTGACAGACATTTTATTGTAGCCCTATTATGAACTGTTTGACGTGACAGTGTTATAATCAATCAGTATTTACTGAGCACACCATCATACTGCTACTGTATGTATGTTCTGCATTGCATTTCCCCCCTTCAACAGGCAAGTCTCTGCGATGTTACACCTGCATGGGCTCCAGTAACGAGGGCTGCAACAGACAAGGCTCCAAGTCCTGCCCTAGCTACTCAGACGCTTGTGCAGTGGTGATGGGTCATGCCAGTGAGTCCCACACTGACATACAATTATACTGCTGTGTGTGTGTGCTGTAAGTGTGCATTTACAAGCACTCTGTGTGTGTCTGCAATATGAGAACAGGCTGTTTTAGTCCGGAAACACTTCGCAGTCAGCAGGAGGTCTGTGGATTTTTAGAGAATGAGCAGATTTGCTACTTGTGCTCAGTCAATATCCTTAATTAGGATAGCATGTGTTTGTGCCAACAAGACAATTCTTCCTAAATGACAGCTATTTTAATCCTTGAGCGTGTTCAGTCAGATCTCACATAACCCCCCTGGGGAGTTCTGAGAGGCTTCCAAGATTATGAAAAGAAAAAAGGTTTTATTAGTTAGAATTTGTCTTTGGTGAAATATTCAAATTTTAACGGTGTTATTGTGAGAGCAGCATATCTTACAAGAGGGGGTCATACTTTGCTCATGTTGTCAGGTGGGGTGATGAAGTCCTGCGCCTACAAATCTTTCTGCAGTCAGGCCAGCAGCCAGGACAACAGAGCACCAGGGGTCAGGTTTCACTGGTGCTACAGCAATGACTGCGGGTGCCAATACTCATGGATCTGATACTCTTGCCTCTATTATTCCACCTGTTCTTTTAAATAGATGCATCATTTACATCTATTTTCATTGCTGCTAAGAATGGCACACAGTAAAGCTCTATCAATCTAAGCGTACGTATTTTGTTCAAAGAGTAATCTGCCTTTGTCTCAATCATGCCATGCCAAGGGATTCCTAAAGAATGGTATATGTGTGCATCAGGTTCTTTTACCTGGCTAGTGGCAATATGAATTGAATTACACCATTGAATATTGACATTACACTGTAAGGTCAGTACAACTAAAACATTGGGCAGGATGACAAGTTTAGGATGGCCAGATGTACATCTTCCAGTTTTCCAGTCTAATAACATACAACCTTGCTTGCACTGCTACCTAATATACCTGTTTGCCAACCTACTTCAAACAGCTGATGTGCATCTATTCTGAACTATATGTGTACTTGACACACTCCATGTCTTTCCCTTTTATGAGTCGCAGTATGTAATCGATAGAAAAAGACTTGCCCCAAACATGCCCTCAAGCAATAGCTCTCATTTAGAAGGAGGGACAACACATCGATTGCAGGAGATATTGTGTCTTAACAAGGTAACTGACAAATACAGAGACAGGTGCACTGATCAACCATTAGCCTTTCACCTGCCAGTCACTCACGATTATACTTATGTACACAGTATGGAGTATTTCTCTCATGTGGTGAGAGAAGAGTGACACTCGCGCATTTCAAATCCACATTAAGCCATTTTCCATGCTGCTACCAGATGCTCTACAGTGACTGGGCTAATCCACTCTAGCTGAAGCTATGTAAGGCATTACTGGATTTTAAATGCAGCTCTTGTATTCTCTAGAGGATGAATAAGAAGGGGGGGGGGGGGGACAGATACATTTTTGTGATTTGATGACCAGTGATGATCAGTGGAATAAAGTGGCTTGCTGTTGCATGTTATACTGTTTAGGCCCTGCATTGACATGACATGGTATAACTGTACTCTACTTTATGAGAGGTTCAAGGGTAATTTAATTAATAATGTAGTATTTTTTCTACATGTCTGCGTTGACATTTATTCAAAAGTGACTGCAAATTGTAAAAGGAAAGGCTACAATATATGTTTATTTGATCCAATTAAATAGTAGGTATTCCCTCCCTTCTGTACAGTATATTGTAAGAACCTGCAGTAAGAACTGGATGTATCGATGAAGTATTAATATTTGTATACATATTTCATTCATATTTCATTTTATGTTCATATATTCACATGGTGTTTTTTATTGTGTATGTTTTATAAAAGAAATAGAAGCAAGTGGGCATGATTATTTGAAAGTATTTTATATAACAGACCTATATGTGTGCGCGTGGGTGTGTGTAGATGTGTGTGTCAAAGAATAAGAATGACAAGAAGACCCAATGCTGTATTTGGCAGTAGATGTTCACAAGTTAACTTTTACCCAGTCTGTGAAAGCGGTATAGGCCTATAGTGCATTCACTTAGTCCAAACACATTCAAACACTATGGCAACGCAGATCTTTCTGAAGGCAGTTCCTCAAACAATGGATAGTCCATCATGCCAAGGTATTATGCATGTACATAGGGAAACACCCTGCCCAAAAATATGATGTTTTATAATAGGTTCACACATACAACTTATTGAGCTGCTGTGTCTTCACGTTTTAAATGCAAGGTCCTTCATGAATGTAGGCTAATCAGACAGCCTGTGATACACAACGTGCTGATGCTGTTATTTCACAGACACTGTATCCATTGAGTATACTTCATTTATACCTTACTGCATACAGTAAATAAGGCAAGCTAGAGTGTGATGGTTTTAATTGGCCCACTAGAAGCCAGCATGAGCTTTGCAAACATAATCAGGCAGGAGAGATCAGACGTACATGTGTGGCACCATGTATTATTCATATATTCTGCGCTACAGGAGAATTCAATAATACCAGGATTATTCTTCTATTTCACGCAATTTTTATAAAGATTTTCAATTATGGACATATACTGTATGAACAGGCAGCATATTATATTCACTTGCATTCTGAATGCAAACATGAATGAATACTAACAACCAATATTTGTAAATCACTTAAATTAGCACTATCACAGTACAATTGAGGTCCTATTGACTACGGTTCTGATCTAATCTTCGGCCTACTAAAAATCAATATTGGTCACCAGTCTATATCACTATAGTGATTCGTTTTCTGTAGTTCACATAGTGACCACTGCGAGGCAGTCAATCCTTTCTTAATATAGCTGTAGCACTTCATACGTTATCTTAATATAGCTGTAGCACTTCATACGTTATACCTACTGACACAACGCTGATACGGATTTATAAAATGTTCTCCCTATATTTTTAGTTTTAGTCATTGTTTAGGCGTGTGAAATATTTGTACTCTCTAGTCTGTCAGATTTTCTTTCATTCCAGTTTTTTATTCTTAGAATACATATTCCCATGTTCCTCTTTATTTATTTCTCTCTCTCTCTCTCTCTCTCTCTCTCTCTCTCTCTCTCACTCTCCCCCCCCCTCCTGTGGCTTTCATATTCCCCCCCCCTGGTGTGGTCTTGCCGTTGTCTCCCTTGATAGACAGGTGTGAGAGTGTGAACAGCCTGCCCTGCAGAGCCATAGACACTGACCCCAAACTGTTAGGCCAGGGGCCTGTTCTACCACAAGTCTCTGCTGGGCTCTTACATCCACAGACAGGCGCTCCATGCCTGCCCTCATCAGCTTTACGATGTCAGGCTTTTCTTTTACCACAGTCAGGGTTGGATAGGTGGGGTCATGCAGCAGAGAAACCTGAAGGTTCACTATGGGGATTGGGCTGGGCCAAAGTGAGGCTGAGGTGTAAGAAAGGTACCTGAAGTCGGCCATTTTGGGACACATAGTTTGGTGGTGACATGACGTGCGGCTGGCCTTGCATTCATCCTGATTGAGTTATTATTGTGGAAATGTCACTTGCTCTCCTCTCTGATATCGTGGTTTATAATTTGATGGAGGATTTGTGGGAGCAATCATGAATAACACCTCAGTGGAATTGGAGCTTCTCTGGACATTAAGACCAGTCACTATTTCCCACATGTATACACCATCTGAGCTTAAGGTAAAGGTCATCTCCATGACAACTTTGCTGTTTAAAATTGAGTATTTTTAATCCCAATTCTCTAGCACCTGAAGACATTATCGCCACAAATCCCACTGTTGCTCATGAAAGGCATGAGCTGGCTGCCCTTTACAGGTGGCTGTGAAGGTAACGGGCTAAAGAATGCACCTGTCAATAACTTGATTTTCACTACAGAGCCAGAGAGGCTTATAGGTTTTACTCATTTAATTTGCTTCACATGTCTGTGATTAAGTGTTGTGCAATGCCTTTGAGCAAGATCATTATTATCATTTGCATATACAGTATATAACTGGAATGACATATAACTCTCTTATAGTTTATTGAATGTAAATACTCTGAATACAACTCTCACAGAAAACAGTCCTATACCATATACATTCAACTTTATATGGAGTCAGCGATTGTAAGATAATGCACTTTTTTTTTGTGTGTAATTCGGCAACTATCTCTTGTCACGGTCCACTTGTTGCCCGTTCTGTGTGCGCGCTGAAAACAAAAGCTGGTGTTTCTACACAGCCCTGCTTTGTAAATGGGAACACAAATAATGTGGTGCAGATCGCACCACACAACAATATCTTAGCCTTGGCAATGGGTGCCCAGTGTGTGGGGTGGAGCTTCTGAGGGAGCATTCTGTGCCATTGAAGGAAAAGGTGTTTTGTTTCACTCAAGGTCAAATTAGAACACTCTTTCTCCTCATTCCCTGACTCCACATTAACGTTTTCTGATATTAGTTGTAAAGACCTTGTTACATGTTTTCATAATGTTTCCAGATGCATGTATTGTACCTGTTTGTGCAACAGACTATTGGTCCACTTCACAGGTCACAATGTTTTCAACATGAGACCCGTTAAAACAGAGACTGTGTTGTGTCCAAATGAATCTTTTAGGAATGATGACATTACGGCAGCTGGTTCAGTCGAGTGGCTCTGTGAACTGAACCACCAGAGTACTCAAGGCTCAACCCGTCCTCCTGGTCTTGGCCGACCTGGGCTCATGTTCTCAGTTCTGCTGGGTGGGGAAAAGGGAACAGCAAACAGGGTCAGGCTCTCTCTTAAGAAGCACTTTGTTGAGTGCACAATGTGCATGTGTGCGTGGGTGTGCGTAAGCAAAATGTTAGCCCAGACATCAACTTCAGGTCGGCTCCCACAAAACAAGAAACAGCATGCCCCCACATTATGAGATATTGAAGGCAGCTCTCAACTAGGACCGCACTGTAAACTAACCGTCAATCAGCTACTTTTACCATTGACAGCAGCTGAGACAGATGCAACCAAATGTGTGCAAAACAAACAAAGAAACAAACAGCAAACTAGCTAAAGCACACACTCACCATCCAACATCAGATGTCTTGTGCTATGGTGGGCAGAGTACAACAGAATGCTGGGGAAGGGGTGCGTGTAAGACGATGGCTGTGTTTACAATCGCTGGGGTCCTGGCTGGACTGGGTTCGGCCTGGATTCATCCAACGGTCACTGGTTCTCGGGTCTTCGGGTCTTGGCTGCTTTTGAAAGAGACCTGTGAAGCAGAATTAAAGTGATCTACCTCAGGAGCCTGGACAGAAGAGTGTGCGTGTGTGTGTGTGTGTGTGTGTGTGTGGGGGGGGGGGGGCAGGAGACCGGAGCAGGAGCCAGGAGGGACAGGGAGAGGGAGAATGGTTTGTAATGAGTCTGCCTGCATGAGCCACTTTGATATATGACTAAGTGGCCCACCTTCTGAGTAGTAAGCAGCAATGGACCCAGTTACAGTGCAAGACCTGAACATAACAAGTGAGACTCAGCACAATAATGCTCTGCTTTGCCTTCTCTTAATGCCATTAATAGTTAAAAGCCGTGAAGCACACAGATTAATAGGCTAATAATGAGAACATTTTTAGCCTTTGTTTTCATCAAAACCTCTTTTGCTCCTTATTTTCTTACATTCATTTGCGGCCTCTATTTTATTCTTGTGTTAAATTTGTTCTTGAGGTAAATACTAGCATAGGAGAAAAGATGTTGTGTGTTGAAGTACATTTTTGGTATAGGACAACAGTTGTAAATCTTGGGGTTGTAACGGTTGTAACCCCCTGTCATTATGATTCGAAGGTAGCAGAGTGTTTATTTTTATTTTTTATTAATTAACCCCCAAAGGGACAATTCTCTGTTCCCCCTCTGGCCGGGGGTGCAAGGTCATTGTACAGCATCCCTGGAGCAGCTCTAAGTATCATCCTTCAGGCTGTTTTGACAGTTGGCCACACTGGAATCTACCCCAAAGGCCTTCTGATAAAAATGCTCACTAACCACTAGGCTATCATGTCATGGCACACATGAAGAATTAATCTAGTAATTAAAAATGAAAATAGCGGATTAAAATATAAATTGTGATTCTGGGCATACTCTTTTGTTTTCATAGGTTCTAAAAATCTGCAAATCTGCAATAAATGCAAAAAATTTCTAACATCAGGGATTTAAGAAGGAAGAAATTCACATCAAAATTGCTTAAAAATACTCACGCAGACAGATTTAAAGCAACACTTAACACGGATTTAATGAGCAAATTGGGATTTATAGTCTGAAAAGTTTCCACATAAAATAGACATTGTTGATGCATTTAGTTATTTATTAGTGGATCTTTTTCAAGTAAACATGTTTAAATCCAATGTACAGCAACTAGCTTAAAGCATCTATCATCTGCCCTGTCAAGAGCATTTGATACATTGTGGAACCATCAAATGTCATGGTACAGAATGACTGTTATTCCCCACAGAGACAACCTACATTTACATTTCAACCTGCCTCATTAACAAAGTACACTACAAACCAGATCTGGCATATGAATAAGTTCTCATTTTTCAATTTGGGAAAGTGATAATTGACGTTTCCTTTCTCTCACACAGTTACCTGCCAATGAACATGGCAGGGCTTGCCAAGTCCTCATAAAACACCTACACACACATTGGAAGAAAAAACCCACCATCGGGTCAAAGATGTGGATTGCTGTGGAAGTGCATGGGCAATGAAGGAGGGGAGAAGAGCACTTGGGACCAAAACCAAATCACATCAGTAACCGCTGTGGCTCGGGGTGAGGCCAGGCTCAGCCAGCCATACCGTGCAACTGGGATAATTAGTTTTGGAAAGGAATATCAACTGATAATTGAGCATTCTCCTCTAATGAAGATCCTCTGTGTTGTCACTAGTGAGGTGTAATTGAAAGGAGACTGATGGGGCAGTATGGAGGTTTATTATGGCAGAGCTAGCAAACAGACGTATGTTCGAGCCATCTGCCTATATAAAGGTTTATTTAGTCATCGATAGTAGTGTTTTGTCGGACATTTTACCGGGCGATGGGCGGGGTAGGGAAGGTGTGTGCGGGGGTGCATGGGAGACTGGAGGAGGTACGCGGGAGGCGAGTTCTAGACAAATACAATCACAGCTCAGGCTGGGGGAGGTTTTAGAGGTGGACAGGTCGTGTTGGGGGTTTGAATGAGGGAAGGGCAGAGTCTGCGGAGGGGGGTGTGTGTGAGGAGGGGTCACGGTGAAAACAGTTGAGGGGGATAATAGGAAAGCAAATTGGTTTTGACAAGTTAGGGGAGATGGAAGTAATGAAGTCCTTTTAAAGAGATGATGAGGGCGCATACAGCACAGCCATGAGATAATCAGGGACCGTTCAGGACCTGGGTGAGGGGAAGGACCGGGTCAGAACACTGGGCCTGCCCATGACCCTTTGGGCCTGTGGGACAAGTTCAACACAAACGTCCATCCTACAGGGAGGGACAGGCTGAAAACTCTTCTTATACGGATGAACCAGACCTCAATAATGACCTCAATTCACATAATGCACCTTGTAGTGTACCTTGTAAACATACTTACAGTAAATACAATCTTCTAAGTGTACTCACCAGATATTTAATATTTTATATATACTGTTTATATA
>JAODUK010008017.1:0-31153 GCA_027564635.1 Typhlichthys eigenmanni | reverse complement strand
CACACACACACACACAAATATATATATATATATATATATATATATATATATATATACATACACACACACACACACATACATACATACATATATACATACGCATATGTATATATATATACATACACACACCATAGGTGTCGCCTCTCCATGAACCACGTGACTGTTTTGGAAATTTGGAACTTCCGTTGGCGTAACTCTGTTATTTTCACAGCTCTGGTCAAATCATACAAAATACAGAAATCACAAACCTGCACTATTTTATAGAGGAAAGCGTAGACCAGGCCAGCATTGGCATTCTTCTTTGTCATCGCCACCACTGAAACATTACTGTTAGGGATCACCATAGCGATTATCAATAAATCGATACCAACTGTAAGAACGGCAAGTGGTGCACTGATAGGGCGGGGCGATAGGTGATCAAGAACTCACTGGTCGGATAAAAGCTCTATATAAATGCAGACAACATATCATTAATCTGTATTCCATTTGTGAACAAACTAATTTGTCAACAAACTAATGCAAAACAGGAATGGGACATGGAAGGAGAACCTCTGCAACAGGATATTAAGACTGGAAGTGAAGCTGAATTGCAACCGCTTCAATTTCAGCAAAAGGCCTTTCGGTTGCAACCCTGTACATGTTTATAAATCTGCATGACTACGAGGAGTGGAAGGAAAGGAAGATGGTTTGGACTCATTCATTATAAACATGATTCAAATGTGAGGGTATTCAACTCACAATATATTAATTTAGAGTTTACAAAAAATATTAAAGTGTGACCACCATGGGCTGGATCAGCCAGGAGGATACAGTAGAGGTTGCTGTGCTTGAGCCAGAGAAAGTGGGAGGAGCCGTGGGTGATCAATGGTGTAATCTCTAGATCCTCCTCTCTCTTCTGTAGGAGGGGCATGAAGTGGTCAATCTCACTCATGTCCATGTTGCCCATGTAATTACGGCAAATCAGGACCTGGAGAGACAACATAGCACAATACAGTTATCTACACACAGATATTAAAGGTACTACAAAACACAACCTAAACCCCTTAGAATGGCATGTAATATATAGTCTTTGTTACTGGGGAGGTTTTTATCATCACTGTATTACTTATTTCAGAAATAAATTGCACCATTTACTTATATGAAATATTTGAGCAATGCAGGTTTAAAGATTTGTTATTTAAAGTTTAGGTGAAACTTATTTTTTCCTCCAGTCCAAAAGGCCTAACTAATTACATTTTTACATATTAGAATGTGTTTTAACACACTGTACGATGCAGGTGTGCAAAGCTTTTACTGTACAATAAATATTAAAACAGAGGATATTATCTTATTATTACTTTAAACACCATTCAAGCAGCAAGTCCGTGATTTCATTTAACGATCGCCCAAATCACTATCTGTTATTAAATGATCAAAATGCGTGTATTATCAAGAATCTAACCAAGTTACAGCTTTGACTCCTGGTAGAATGAAGAACTCAACGGAACAAGACACACACAAGTAATGACATTAGCAGAGACTCCCTGGAGTCCTCGAACACACAAGAACTCTCAGAAAGAGATGCTTGCATCACTCATTGTCACATGCACACGCACACGCATGCACAAAGCTTTCAACCTTGTCCACAAGGGGAGCAATGCCTATTGTGCAGGACCAGATGCAGAGACAACACAGGACAGGAAATAAAAATGGAGGAAGGAAATAAGAAATAAATAAAAAAAACAATGCCAGGAAAGTAAGGTAAAAGGGGAGAAATGGTCTCCCAATGTGAAGCCTCACTCAAGCTACAGACCAGAACGCTCGTGGCACAAGGAGGCTGTATATCCCAACTATGCAAGACTATCCAACAAGGAAGAGGGTCTTTCAAGGTATTTTAAAACTTCAGGGTCCTATTCCTACAACTAAAATGTGCAACTGTGTTTTTAAAAACTATACTAAGGGTCAGCTGCCAGCATTTCTACATTTACAAACAGCATTTAGCAGACACTTTTATCATAAACATCATTTGTCAACAGATGAACAGGTCATGTAAGCAAACTTCCATTTAGTCCTGTCATCACAGCTAACACATTATGGACAGTATATCAGTCAATCTTCATACTGATGGCCAATAGCCTAAACAATATAGTGTGCATTTCCTAATTGCAGGACACATTAAATTAGGTTATTAGACTTTCTGCCTAAGCCAGAATGTTTTCCCGTATTCACAGCACTGTGTATTTCGTAAGTCACATGTAATTCAGGAGATTTCACAGGTGCATGCTCTCTGGCACCAATCAAATTATAGGCCATTCATAAAACACCGGCATACAGTATTATCTGCAAACGATGACTAAAAACAACAAAAGACACATCAAAAGATGGAGGATATGCTGCATTGATTTATATGGTCTCCAAAATTGTGCCGTTAACACAGCGCCTCACAGGGACAGTACTTTATACTGAACAAATACAAAAGGGAGTGGTTTACTGCTGGATTGAAGACGCAGTGGCCCATTTCATCTTTACGCTATATATGAAGGACATACCAAAGCATTAAAGAATTCATTCATCCTGCAAATTACACTTTAATCAACACCTCCTGTATCAACTATATTTTCTGTCTCCAAACTGTATTTACGATGTCAGCCGTTGGCGTGTACTCAATCCACTGTTCTAATCCCCATTCTGCTCTATGTCCCAAAGTATGTCTGTAGGGGAACATCACGCCATCACACTTGTGTAACAGAGACATTTTTATTCTTCGCACACTTCAGCAGACAGCTGGAGGAGAAGAAGAGTACACAGCGTGACTGACACGACCATCTCCACACAATACAAACACACAGGCAACAAATGCTTAGATTACTCTAAACATCAGACATGTTTTGAAGGAGATTTAAGAGTAAAAAAATTAAATGCTTGGTTAAAGGCTTTTCCGAAACGTTTTAAACAAAAATTCTCAAAAACATTGGCGCAAACCTTGAGTCACATATGTCACTTAGTACAACACCCTGCTTTAACTTGAAACAGGTTAAACCGGATGAGTGACAGCTTTTCCCAGGTGATTTAGTAAAATACACCATGACCTCTGAAGGTGAATAGCAAACTGACACTGTTTCAAACCAAATCTATTAAGTAGATTTTTATTAGAAAAAACACAACTTTAGTTACCCATCTTTTTAAATGTCTGGCAAATTCAGGAACACAAATAAAATGTCACTGGGTCTAAAACATCACAAACATTCACAACCAGGACAGCATCTTCTCAAATGAAGTTTAAGATGATCTGGCAGTACGCAAGACACTACAATATGTTCTTTGCCAGCAGCCTAGAGTCAAGAGCCCAGGGCTAAGGTGTGTGTGTATATTTATATATATATATTATTATTATTATGATATAGATGATGGCTTTTAACGTGCAGAGCAGAGGGTGACAGACAGCTGGGAGGGAGAGGGGCAGATAGATAGATAGATAGATAGATAGATAGATAGATAGATAGATAGATAGATAGATAGATATCTCAGCACAGATATGCAACCGTTAAGTTAAACACTAATCCATCCCCTCTATCTGACATGCTCAAACACAAAGGCATTCTTTCACTAACGTACGAATATTGCAACCAACCTGACATGTTATTACTCTGCCGCAGTAGCCTATCGTCCTAACATCTAGCTGATAAGAAACTTTAAAACATTACACGTGTGAGGCTACGGTACGCATTTTTGAAAATATGAAGATCATGTTAAGTCAAAACGAGTCTAGCAAGTTCTCCACCAAGGCTTCCAGTTCTCGCGCAATCTCTTCCTTACAAGAACCACACTTATTTATGTAAAAGTGACAATTTATTGTCCACACGACGTAGACTTGTTGAATAGTGACGTTTTTTGGGCCTTTATAGGCTATGCGAGCGAGTGACTAGTAAAACACAATATTCTCTGCAGCAGGTGCTTCGCTGTTGATATATTGTCATGTAAAACTTCCAGCAACACGTCGACCTCACAAGTCGCCGCAACTCACCTTCCCCTTGAGATCCAGGATAAATATCGCGGACGCTGACATTTTGCTTTAGATCCGACCCAATAATAGACAATTTACATTAATAAACCATCTCATCATCGCTCCTCTCTCGCAGTTCCTCATGCAGTTGACTGACTGTAGACTCGATGTTTTCCGGGTAGGAGGGTGAGACACGCAGCGTCACAGAGATAGACCTGTCTGGCAGCTTTTAGCGGAGCTCTTCTGAGGGCGATTATAGCACCGCGCCCCGACTTGGAGCATCATTTTCTTCTGATGTGATGTGCTTCGCAACTGTCTATTTTATGGTGGTGTTACGAGCCACGTGTAATCATGTCACCATGATGAATGTTCGTCAAATCATAATTAGAAGTTTCTAGTTCCAAATTTATAGGTTATCGCTGAGTGTTATAGGTATATAATGCCCAAACAAAATGACACTTTACACTAGCAGCAATGACAATTATGGATAAACAAACACTAAGCCTATAATACCCCATGTGGCAAACTTTTCAACACAAAATGAAATTGAAATGCACGCATCACTTTATCGACTACAGCAAATGGTGCACCTTGAATTGGAAATAACAAAAAATACAAATAAACGTGAAACGTTTGTGTTCAGTGTTTCTGGTAGGATGTATCTTCTCAGCACAATACCCAACAGTCCGCACATGCATACAACAAGCACAAATAAATCAAAGAGCATTAGACCACGGACGCTATAGCAGCTGTAGTAATTTTTTTCTCTCTTTTTTTAAGCAGTACCCTAAATCCCAGGTGTTTTGATGATCACCTGTGTTTGCTCGATATGCCTCGGGTAGATTTAGTGTGATTTAGTGCTTATTAACATTTCAACAAGTGCATGCACAGCTGTTCCTCTTCTGACACATAAATTACAATGTACAATCTGTTCATTTAACACATGCCTAAAGAGAGCCTATTTGGTCAGTAGGAAGTGGAAGGGGTAACATGCGGTATATCCTTGTTGAAACGTTGCATAATTATTTTTGCAAGATGCTGGTCTTCAAAAGAAACAATCCCGAACACGTAGTTTCGAAGTTGCAACCGATTTGCCACCTTTTGATTTGTTATTATTTTAACTTAATAAAAAAGTATCAACATTTAAAAACATTAAAAAAGTAGGAGTGGACTTATAACATAGCTAGAGAGCCGAGGTCCAGAGATAAAATATAATAAAATAGGGGAATCCTTATCAATGTCCATCATCCAGGTTCCTGGCGTTAACCGATGGTGAATTCTTCCAGATTCTGATCGTCTCCGTCAGAGTCGGCCATCTTCGTCACAGCTCTCTCCGCCCTCTCTCTCTCGCTGGCCTGGATGTAGTTGTCCTCTATGAAGCCATCATCGTCCTCTTCATCCATAGGGGGCATAGAGCGTGGGTGAATTCCATGGCCCCCGTGCATGGAAAACTCTACCTCCAAACCTATAACAACAGAAGGACACACCCTTATGATTGTACATGAAGAAATGTGTATTGTTGTCGTTTGGCAGGGTTTTAACCCCACAGAGAATATGCCCCTCCACTTATCCCTACTCCTCCCCCCTCAAAGATCCTGGGCTCACATTGTTCTGTACAACTCCCCTTTCATTTAACATTATAGCAAAAATTTGAAAGATTAAATATGCATAATAAACATTGGCACTGAGAGAACTATAAACTTAAATTACATCCAGATTTGAACATGTGTAATATACCTTCTAAATTGTCCTCAGATATTGTTTGTTTGTTTGTTTGTTTGTTTGTATTCGTCTGTTAGAAGAAGCAGTAGTGAAATTCCTCTGGTTTTGAAATTATTTACTTTAAAAAATAGGCTATTTACTGCAATACTGATTCACTTTTCACATCTTAATGTTGCAGCATTGAGTGTTGAGCAGCACTTAATTTTCAGTGCAGTAATACAAAATGTATTATAGTCTATAGGAGTTTATATCTGTACATCACTTCAAAACATAGAAATCAAACTATTATCTCTAGCAGGAGCAGGTAAATGGAGTGTCATTGGTTTCCATGTGAAATCTGGGCCTGTGTAGCCTTTCAAGACTGTAGTGTGATTAATAAATATATAGCTGACTTGACACGTTTGCTAACCTCACTCTCTATGAGAACTACTTTGCTTCAAAACACCTGTATTCAAACAGGCTGTGGCTTCATTCCTTCCGGGGTGGTCGCAGGACATACCTGAGGGGTCACACTGACTGACGTTGTCTCCTTCCCTCAGCCGTGTGTGTCTGTAGCTGGCCAGGTACCGCCGGACCACCTGGCACTTAGCACTTAGGGCGATGATGATGGAGATGGAGATGGCCGAGACCAGGACAGCCACCAGGAACTCCCAGTTGTGGGACGGGGGTGTGGCTATCTGGGCAACATGCGTGTCTGTGTGAGAGAGACAGACACGTACTTCTCACATGACGCACTTTAGCATGTAAATGCTAAAGGCTAAAGTACCCTGATTAGAAAAAGACCACACACAGGCTACAGGCTACAGCAAGCTAACACTTTACACAATACAGACTAACCTCATCAACTACAACCAGAGTTTGGTTAGTGAGGCTAAGTGAAATGCATGTCACAGTACTGTCAGAAAAGGCTTACCATTTCCAATTGTTGTTGGCAGGGCAGTTGAAGAGAAGTTATCATTTTGTGTCAATGCCATTGGAATGCGTTGCAGTTTTGGTTTGTATTGATATAAATTCTTCTGTGTAGCCTAACTGTATTTATGTAGGGTAAAAAAATACCCCGGTTAAAAACACGATTCAATCTAAAGTAGCATGAACCCTCTGACTGATGCCAAGTCAAAGTATCAGTCTCTAAGAAAAGCTCAAATGGCAAATGGGAGAAGGTATAACTTGCATGAGACAAGACATTTCACTTCTCAATTATACTTTGAATAATGTTTACAATATATTTAAAGGTTATATGTGTAAAAATGTTCCAACAGACTAATGCCTATAAGCAAAGTGGTCCTCTTCCCAGGTGGGGGAGGTAGAGGCCTGGGAGATTTCACTTGACCAGATCAGGGTCAAACTTCCAGAGTTCCACTAGATGGCGAGCTTGAGTAATGTCAGTTGGTGTAATGGTGACAGGTCAGAGAGACCCACAATCCTCACTCTACAGACAGACAGACAGACAGACAAGACAGTCCGTCAGGCAGACAGACAGACAGAGATATACAGTACAGAGAGAGAAACAAAAGTTTGGTGAATTATAACCATTTTCTAAACTAAATAAATATGCATATTTTTACACAAACAAAGACACCTCAATGACATTTCACAAGAAAGAGAATAGTCATTATTGATGTAACTAAAATATTCCCAAATGTCGAATTTGCATAGTGGCTTTTCATTCTTTAGCATTCTATGTACACATAAATGCATATTTCATTAGAGAGACACACCAAAACGCCAAATGGCCTGAGTAAGTAATTAGTGTGTGAACAACACAGCATGATCAGGAATAGAAGTCATCACTTAAATCTAAAACCTCACGAACGTAAGCTGTCGGAGACACAGATATTGCCACCAACTGGGAAGGCATTTCACACAAACAGGACGTCCAACACTGTGCCTTCCGCTCTGAACGTCCTTTGTGGTGCTTCGGTCATTACACATTTTTGGTATTTAATCAAATATTTCTTACTTAATTATTCATTATTCCTTTTTTAAGATGGTTTATGTTTTTAATGATTTTAATGAGTTTATATAAATGTATTTTGTTGGTACCATTTGTAGAGTCGTGCCCATTCTAACACTGTCACTGTCACACATTTTGTTATTCTGTTCTACATCCAAATAATGACATATAATAAATACCTTCGATAAGATAGCTATTAGTTGTCATGTGTTATGTCCTATGATTTGTCTTCCAGTGTTTTAACATTCCAGCTCATGTTCCACCCTAAATGGTGTTTGAAAGAAAGTGGAACTATTGTATGATTGTATGTAGATATCTGCAAATATGCCAAAAATAATGTAATTTGCATGCACCTGAGCTTATCAGAAAGCTGATTCAATGCACCTGTATTTACATTACAGCTGGTTGCCTCAAAGCACTGTATGATGTCATATGTAGCGACGTGCATTTGCAAAAACAACACCCACAGTAAAGAAGTCTACTCTTTACAGTCAAGCAAATATATACTGTAAGCTGATGTTGACCTATTGTTCCCCATTGTTCACGGGTTGAAGGTTTTTACAGAAACGTCTATTAAACGTCTAATTCTATTAAACGTCTAATTAAATGTGTTGTGTAGTTATGATGCTGGGATGGATCAGCTCCAGGTTAACGCTCTATCCCTGAGACGGCCTGCATGCCTCCAAGGCGCACGTTTCACACAGAGCTGGCTGACTGGCCCTTAGGCCTGTTTCCTTTCCTCCTCTGTTATTCTGCCTAGCCTTGTTGGCTGTAAATACTGTCAGGGTATATCTCTGTGTGCACTGTTCTTACAATGCCTAAATCACAACACACACACACACACACACACACACACACACACACACCCGGGTATACCATAGCACTTGGAGCTAATGTATGGGAATGAAGCCTGAGAGAATGAAAACAGGGATGTGGGCGTGCGTGCGTGCGTTTGTGCGTGTGTGTGTGTGTGTGTGTGTGCATGTGTGTGTGTTCAAGAAGACTGTCTGGAAATGCCCTTGTGGTTGAAACCAGTATTACAAAAACATTGCTGTACTCTACAAATTGATCCCGTCAGAATCACATGCACATCAATATATTAATAGAGATAAAAAGATGAGGTTCTAGGGAAGCTTAACTTTGTGAATATTGTCTGGACACGCTCCATTGGGAAGTGTTTGCAGTCATTTCCTCCTACGTGGTGTAGACCTCTAGTTAATTTTGAAACTATTGGACAGCGCTGAACCAATCTGCATAATTGGTTTGATCGCCTCATCTAGCTCTACCACCATTTCGAAACACGCTTGACTTCAACGTCATCTCACTAACCCAGCCTGATTGGACTGCCAGTCTGTGGTAATGCTAATGCAAACAGGGTTTCCAGACTATAATATAAGCAAAATTAAATTTGCCTGAGGAATAGTCAGGCAGAGCCAGACTAGGGGTATATAGCTCTATAACAACATTTCTTGGCCACTCAAATTATGCAGTGTATTTGCCTTATCCTTGTTGCTATACTTCCCAACAAAGTTAGTTTCTCTCTAAGGTATGAACTGTTTGATGCTATGGAGTTGGCCGTTGACCAATTAAGACCCTCCACCACCCCCCACAACCAGTGCCAAGGTACGTATATAGACCCATTGCTTCGATATTAGTAACATTGTTGCTAAAGGTAAGAAAAATTGTTTGGTGGTTTAAATAGCAGTTGCCAGTATAATTACCCCACCTTTATATTTTATGCGTTTAGTTGAAGGAAGGTCACGATATTCTAACATCTTGTATTTGCATTTGACTTTCAGCCTGGGTACAATGGCTGAGTAAACAATGGCTGCAGGGTAACGAAGAGCTAACGTTAGTACAGCATTTAAGCAGCAGTCATGTGGAACTAACTGTATCCCGACTCCAGCTTAGACATTCCACCCTATGGTCTGTGAAGTGTGTTGCCAGTGGTGTTGCAGTATTTAGTGTGTAAACAGCAAGCACAAAACAGAAACACACAGTATGGGGCAGTCTACACTTACCAGACAACGTGAAGAGCTGTGTGGGTTGGACAGTGGCACAAATTCAAAATCAACTGCTAAGTGATTATTTGAAATAACACTTCTCTTTTTCAACCACGTATTAAAGATGTGGGACATCTAGGGCTTAACAATAACATAAAATCACATTAACATCACAGTGTGTTAGATTGGTTTAATTACAGTATACTTTCTGTAACAGTGGGTGGATTTTCATTTGTCATTATAAATCAGCCCTTCTGCTTTTTTGTTCAATATAACGTTCACAGGGTGATAGGCCCTGCACAATAATGATTATCCAAGAAACGCGTCAGCTCACATGGTGATTACAGGCTATGAATATATTCTTGTTACATACCTTACCTGCCTGACAATCCCTGTAGCGTAGGTGCCTCTAAATGTGACGGTCGGGTCACACAGTAAAACACTGTTGCCTTGCTTTGCCTGTGAAATGGAGGCGTGTTGTGCAAAGGTTGAAAGAGGCGTGCCACTGCCACCTCTCTCCCAGGGGATGTTAATAGGTAACTTTGTAACTAAGGTGTGCTTGGTCCCGCCCACTATTGCTCCGTTTGCCCAATGGCAGGCTCAGGCTCTGTTCATTGCCTATGCTGGCAATCTTTCCTGACAAACCTGGTTGAAGTAAGTTGCTAGGTGATTACATTACTAATGACCATGTCATCAGTTGCTCAATGTCTATATACAGTAGTTACAGTAGTAACTGTAAATCATCTTTAAGTCAAATCAAGCATTATTTATGTATCACCTTTTGTGCAAGTTTGCAATACAAGGTGCTTAATTAACAGTGCAAATAAACAATACAATTATAAACATAAAACAATACAATGGAGGTACAACAGTATAGCGGTGATAAAAACAATAATAAATACACATATATAATCCAAAAATTTAAAAAATACAATAAATGATAATGTATACTGTACATTATCAACTGAATTCTTATGAATATAAAGTATTCAGCTATCTTATTCAGAGAACAAGTTGTGTTTGCTGTCACTTAGATGGTGATTATAAAGACAAACATGAATAATTTGCATGTGTGTGCACGCATGAAGCAACTTTCTTCATTTTGTTAGCAGGCACGCCTCGCTCTGTTTATCTACAGCAAACCGTCCTCTGAAATGGCTGAGATGGGCGAGGAGGAACACCAGACTAGGAGACACAAGTGACCAACAGGTTGTGTTTACTTTGACGTCCATCTCCCAGGGTGACAAGGAGACCTCTGCTGGATCTGAAGGGAAAATAGAAGTGACCCTGAAAACAATAGGGCCACTTCCTAGGCACATTGCTCTTCATCTTCATATCTTCCTTTCTGCCACACACACTCTCGCTTTGTCCTTCCTTTCCTTTGCTGTGTGTGTGTGTGCGTGCGTGTGTGTGTGCGTGTGTGTGTGTGTGCGTGTGTGTGTGTGTCCGTGTGTTTCAGGATGCCTCAGCTGCCTGTCTTGGGGCTGGGAGGAGGATATGGACAGGACAATAAAGTGATGACTCAGCAGCAGCTGAAGGCGTCAAGAGGGGCTTCCCATTATGGCTGCCAGGGGCTGGTTGTTGTTTGTTTGAAGGGGCCGGGCGGGTAGTTTTGTCAAGCCCTGGCGGGGAGTCCTCAAGTAAAGTACCTTATGCTCGATATTTTAACCAATGACAAGACAAAAGCACTCCCACTCTTACTGCTGAGGGATGTTTGCCGTTTGAAGAGACTGAGGTCAGAGTCTTCCTTTGGGGGTCGATAGCAAGACGACCTGTATTCTTGTAATAGGGGGAAATAACAACACGTGCCTTTCAACAATGGAAAGAAGGACTAAATGAGAGCTGTGAAACAAACAAGGGTGCTACTGTATAAAAATGTCCTTAATACTGTATAGTGTATGTTGATACTGTACTGTGATAGCTGTACTTAGTAGTGTTGTAATGTAGTGTTTACAATTATATTCATTTCATGTGAAATATGTGCCTGTACTTGAAACTAACGATTGAAAAAAGATCAATAAATACTTTTTTTAGTTGGTGTTAGGTGTAAAGTCTTAACTGAACCAGAGCATGTACTTCGTGTTTCTACAGCACTTACAGACTGACACTATTCTTTACCCCTCCCCTATTTTAATGTTTATAAAATAAAATAAAAATAATAAAATACAGATCTAAGGCTATTTGATGAGGATGCTATTACATAATCAATGATTGTATCATAAGATACACAGCCACACACAAAAGAGCATTAAGAAATAGGACAATGTTTATACAGGAAGACGCTATTATTGTTTTATTATTGTGCAGTGCATGCTGGGACAGCAGCCATTCTCCTCTCTCCAGCTGGGTTTCTCCTAACCTGAAAAGACCAGATATCTGTGTCTGTTAAACACATCCATCTGGGGAGCCGTCCATTGAAACGGATTCAAGAGGGCAAATAGTATTTAAAAAAAACACTTTGGACGAACCTGAGAACCAGTCTGTTGTTATCCACTCTTGCAGTTGAAAAGTCGGGAGAAGAGCGGAAAGCCTTTAATCTTCTAATAAATTCTATTAAAACCGATGCTATATTGTATTATCTCTAGGCGTTTTCGATTTGAGTTGTTTCCAGGTCTCCCATGTCACACATTAACCACGCCCGTAGCTAAACTACAATGCTGGTTGGCAACACGCTATATTTACCGGCCTGAATCGACTCCATTTCCAAGCTCTCCAGACCGATTCTCGCGGCAAAGTGCAACTGAGCAATAGGAGACAATCCTGATCTCGCGAGGCTAGGTTTCTCCTGCTCGCTGATGAGAACTGTAATCCATATAGCCTGTAGAGCAGTGTGTGTGTGTGTGTGCGTGTGCGTGTGCGTGCATGAGCGTGAGTGTGCACGTGTGTTGGGAAAACAGCCATCAGACAGGAGCCCAGACCCTTCACCTCCACGGGCCTTTTCCTGTCTGGGCCTGAGGGGCTGCAGGGTGATTCCTGCCCCCGCGCTGCTTCCACTTCCTCCGCACACATATCAGCCTGCAGCAGCAGCAGCACGTCTTCCTGCTAGCTAGCGCACGGACAGCTCATCTGTCTCTCCGTCTCACCCCAGCTGCGTTCACTGCTGCATGCTCCAGTTTCTTCACCCCGCTCTCCGAGTCTCGCTCCATCATTCCTCATCCTTGGGCGACGCTACGCGGAGTCGTAGTGGCCCCTATACCGGCTCGTCTGGGATCCGTGCCTCCCGTGGAGGTGTGTGTGTGCGAGGCTGCGAGCACCATCTCTGCTCAAGTGCTTTTCTCTTTTCCCCGTCAGCACCGCGCTCCCAGGGTGTTATTCAACTTCCCAGGGTGTTATTCAACTTCCTTGAAAACAGCTGCAATATTTCAGAGACACGCTGGCTGGATTGGGTACCACTCCCTACGATTTCCTTGATATTCACGTTCTGATGGGATATGAGATATTCTATTCCTGCAGCTATGATTTTTGTCCCTAACGTGTAATTATAGCAGTGGAACAAACATCTGTTCTATCAGTATATTCGTACACACAATCAATGTATGTTCACTGTTTACGTTTAGCAATGCAGAGCCTTAATCATGGAACTGCTATACAGTACCTGAAGGAAACCATATTTTCACGTCCAAATGTTAATGTAATGTTTCAACTTGTTTCTTTAACCTTGATAAAACACATTTGTGACTGCAAATAAATAAAAGATACTGTAGGTCTTAAAAGGAACAATGATAGAGGTGCACCGGTCCTAAATAAATAAAGATTTGCGAGAATGTATATATCATTCCAGCATGTTAGTTTCGTTTAAGATAATATGGCACTTTTTTGCCGTAAGCTACTTCCAGCAAATACTGCCTGGTGTATTAGATAATATACTGTATGAAGTAAATGTATAACATGCTGACTGTAGTTAACCCTGATGGCATTCTGCTGTCATTAACCTAATGAATGTTAGGTTGCGTAGTACGACAACTGTGGTGCGTTCAGAACTGGCAAACAGTGGTGAACGTTCGTGACGAACATGTTTGCTTTGAACTTGAATTGCGAACAATTTATGTAAACATTCAAAAAATATTATATTTAAACTGTCACCCTTCGTCCAGCTTCAACGTGTGTTTGCAGAGAACTACCTCCTCAAACCATAAGTCACTTGGACAAAAGCGTCTGCTAAATGCTGTAAATGTAATAAAAGTGGAGCTGCGTGTTATCATGGCTATAGTCTCGGATGCTGATTGTGCAGTGCACCAATATCAGCACTTTTATAAGGTTCCACATGTTATTTTGATTAGCACTTCCTCTGTCTGTACTATGGGCTTACCACAACATCATTAGCTTTTTCTGGGTGTGTGCCATTGAGTGTCCCAATGGCACACAGTGTTGGCTGTCTGAATGTGCTCATGCACTAATACATTCACAAGCCTGCGAACATGTGTGTGTGTGTGTGCCCCTTTGCTGCACAGTATAACCTCTACAACCATTAACAACCGGAACTCGCTCCATGGGGAGGAGGGGGGGGCTGGGATGGGGGTGGATGGGGGTGACCCCAGCCACTGTCTCCCCCTCTCCACCCTAACCCCTGGCAGCAGACGGGGGGTGCACTTCCATGAATTAGGCTCATGTCTTTCCAGTGTGGAACAAACTGAAAGACAACATGTTAAATGTGGCCAATCAGCGATCATATGTTCCAACACACACAATAGAGAAACACGGGTGGCAAACTAATATGGCAACACAAATCTGGAGTTAGTGAAGAGAAAGTGTCAATTACAATGTTACTCTTTTATGTTTACGCATTTATCGTTGGTCTGGTGAAGCCGACCTACTTTTGCAAGCTCCACGATTGGATGCAGTCTACAAACTCTATGTTCAAAGATCATTAGCAACTATAGTCCACCTTCAACTAACAATAAAGACAAACAATTTACCTTTCCCAAGCCCCGCCCCTTTCACTTGTCCTACCTAGTTACTGTAACTAGCTAGGAAAACATACAGTTGAGGGAGGTTCCATCAGATTCAAAAAATGCTGTCATTGGAGGACATGTAAAAAGGGGGCGGGGCTTGGGAAGGGTCAATTGACATATTCACACACAGGTGCTAACAGACAAATGAGCCAACTTCCACCAATCAGAGCAAGACCCATTTGGAGATACTTTTCACACAGACAGTGAATTGCTGTCAGCACCAACTGATCGAGCCAACTGAACACTGATTCGGTGAAGGTTCTCTACCCGGTTGAATGGTTTTGACTTGTGTTCCCAGACAGATATGTAGTGTGAAGCACACAAAGGCAGAGTTTGCAAAATCAATCAAAATAAATGGGACTGTTTTGATTTGTAAACTGTTGTATTTCATCAACACCTGGATATCTTCTATTTGGACAGCACGGATACTCTTCACGTCAAAAAATATAAATATCCTCAACCATAAATGTTGCCAGTGAAGTTCCTCCTCCATAAACCCACTGTAAATAAAATAGGGCTGTGGCTGCTCACTGTATCCCACACCATAGATTGCCCCTTTGTTTACTGCCTCCCAGGTGTTTCTCATTCCCACATTAGCTCTTGTGTATATAGCATTTAGCATTCAAAAATAAGTTAATATAGGATTTATTTTGTCGAAAACGCTTGCTAACTTTGAGCTCAAATTGAAACACTAGCTGGGTTTACATGGACACTTTTTTGTCTTTCCGAATCTTTCCGATTGACGGTTTTGGGTTACCTGTTAACATGGGATGTCACCTAATCGGGTCTGGAGTTTACATGCGCCATCGCAACTTATCGGAATTTATATTAAACATGCGCACAACTAGCTCATAATGTAACGTGTCACGCTAGCAAAAAAACTGCTAGCTTTTTGTTGTAGGTATCTCCAGATGACGTCTCTGTCAACTCCTTCAATTATTTGCAATTGTTATGTCCAGACTGTACTGTTCTTATAATAGGCTACATCCACGCTTTGTACAGTGGCTGTGCAGAATAGTTTATTTTTATAACTAACAGCTGACTATTTTCTGTATTTCTCTTACATTTCTTTATGGTTAAATTCAGTTAATGTGTTTAATGTTTACTGTTGAAACGGTTGTGTGACTGTATGGGAAAGAAGAGAATAGTTGTAGGGGGAGCTGTAGATATGAGTGCAAGCCACTTTGTATTCATGTGTAGGAGGGGTGCACACCAATTATGGAATGGCCGTGGAACACATGTGAATCTCACAGTCTGCTTCCATTGGGTATCAATGCTTGTAGATTAGCTCATCTGTATCAGCCTGCTGCTTTCATGAAAAAGAAATGGGGGGGGGGAATGCACTTTGGGGTCCCGCCCACAATGAGTATTGAGTCCCCATGTTAAACAACGAGCTCAAACACCACATGCAATATTCATTTTTCTGCAATTCCGTGTTAGCTGTAAATCAGCCGTGAGAGTTTCAAACCAAAAACATGATTTTCAACAAACGCTGCTTTTACCCACAAACGCTGCTTCAAAACATAAAAGCTGGTTTCAACCACGAAGGTGATCCTGCACTCAAATCAAACAGTGTCTCCTTTAAACCGTTAACGGCCATTGCAAGTATACTGGCTAAACCCCATGGAGAGATTGAGAATGTTTTGTAGCTGTTGGGTAAGCGTTGACTCCACACTTTGTAATGGCGATAAGAGGGCAGGAGAGCCAGAGGACGTGGGGGGAAGGGGGGGGGGGGGGTTCTTTCCACTGGGAGCGCTTCCATGATTCATGAGAAATGGGAAAACTGTCCAAAACTCACTTTGCAAAACTGTATCAGTGTATGTGTGTGCAGGGTTGGGAAGTGCTGTAATAAATTACATGTAATCAGTTACATGTAACTCACTACAAAAAAAACCAAAGTAATTGTAATTCATTGCAGTTGCCAGCTAAAATAGTGGAATCAGATTATAGGTATTTTTTTTTAGATGATTAATTCTAGGACTACTTTCATATTTAAAAGGGATGTCTGCAGAAGAAAAACAATCGGCTGTTCTCTTGTTAAACTTTTATTAACGTCTATCGACGTGTATCAATAATTGAAAAGAAATCCTGCTTCTTATCCCCTGAGCAACATAAACAGTAACAAAAATAGAAAGATTTGGCGCGCCAATGCAGTATTGCTTCTGATGGTATTTTCAAAGGGCAATGTTTAGGCGTGAGGTAATCTAAAAGTTATGGAAAGTATTATATTACTAAATTTACTCCCCTACCCTGTGTGTGTATGTGTGTGCATGTGCGTGAGAGGATGTGTGTGGGCACGTCCTCACAGTAAGAATAAGTTAATAATATGCAGTGTGTGTGTGTGTATGTGGCTATTTATCCACAATACACTATAAAGAATGTATCTGATTTTCAATTTGGGCAATGTAAAGGTGGCATACTAAGGTTGCACAGGCAGTATGTGTTTTTCAGATGTTAGTTGTTTATGTACAAACAAAAAAGTGTGAGGGTGCTAGTTAGCTATACTGTCAGTCAATATTATATATATGTATGTATGGTGTTGGGCAATAACTAGTTACTAACTATACTGTAATATTATTACTTTTTTCAGTAACTAGTAGTATAACAAATTACTATTTCCAAACACTACTAATTACAATTACTAATCAAAGTAATGTTGCATTACTGCATTACAAGAACAAGATCCCCCCTTCCCCCTCAGACTTCCATTTTATGCAGACATGCTTTTATTATTTTGCTGGTCCTAGCAAACGTAGCGTAGGCTAATTAAACCAAACTGTCAATCATCTGGTTTGAGAGGCTGCAATGTTTTCACTTTGGTTGAGAGTTGACTCCAAAGTTAATTATTCAAATAATGTATTTAATTATAAAATGAGCTGGCTACACATAGTTATCTGTCAATATTTCTGAAGGGGTGAAGCAGGGTAGTGAAAGTAATATAGTAATGTAACGAGTAACGTAACTACTTTTAATACAGAGTAATAAGTAATAAGTTAATATTATTACTTTTTGAATGAGTAAGAAGTAAATAGTATGTTATTACAATTCCTGTGTAACATGCCCAACACTGTTTATTTACATATTAAATAAGACCTCTCAATGCTGTGTTGGGGACAGTTATGGCACTCCTAGATGTTCAAAAAAACATTTAATACTTTTTAAATGCTTACTTAATGCTCAGTAATCTGGCACACACACATTTGCGTGTGTTTGTGTGTGTGTGCAAGCGCACATGTACACGTGTGTAATGTGTGTAGTATTGAGGATTCTCCAGGGCTTTTAGAGTAGCATAGCACAAAGCCGTCTCCAATGCATCCCTCATCAGTTTTCAGTTTGTATCAAACACTGTATTCAGATTCACATCCTGCTCAGCCTATACACACTCTGACCCTGTATATCCTTGCTGAGCGGTTGTCTTATTTCCCATCATTACATGTGTGACTCCATCTGCTGGAGATGTTTTCCCTGTAGATTATGTGACTACGGTGGCTGTGCTTTATGAGACCGTGAACAATGGAAATTGACAGGAAAGATGGGACCGAGAGGAGCATGGTAAATGACCTTTGTCATATTCCAAACAAAGTATTGGCTTTATGACCAGAGAGATGCACAGAGAGATATTGGCTTGTAAAAAGTCTTATTTCTGAAAACTTCCAAAATGTACTCCCAAACCCCTTTCAGTTACAGGTTTTTGGGTTTGTGAACATTAAAGGTATGTTCAGTCATTGTTGCTATCTACGAGCTAAAATCAAAACAGTATCGCTCGATCCGCAGTCCTCCGCGGTGGATCATACTTTGAAATGCATTGTGAAGGAAAGCATAGTACTACGGCTTTGTTGATACGAGTGGTGCTCGCCACTTGGTTTATGTTGCTATTTACGGAGCCAGGGCTGTGTAGAAGTATCAGATTATAATACGCTCAGAGAACAGTAAAGTAGCGAAATGCGAAGAGATTTTTGTTGAATTTGACAAAAAGTGTATTAGCTTACATTTAGCTTGCAATTGTTGACTTAACCTTTAAGGATTCAAGATGGCCTATTTCTGGAGGGTACCTACAGTGTATTCACCCTGAGTCAGAACTCTGTTTCAAAAAGCTTTGTCCTGTAGGCCTTGATAGACTCTTCAACAGTATGTACATATCATTCATCATGTTTAAATGCTCTAACTTCTCATGAACCTCATTATATTATGCTATTACGCTGGGGCCAAAGGAATTTTATGTGTCCGTAATCGAGGCCTCGGACAAAAACATGCAAAAGTGCACAAGGTAAGGCAAGGCACACACACAATGAAATACAATGTCAAGGAGTATGAGAACGTGGGAATGTAGCTACTTGTTTGTGGATCAGGATACACAGAGTTTGTTATTTTATAGTATAAAGGCCAGACACCGCCGGAACACGTTTGCTGACAGTCTAATTCCACTGACTTGAGTGGGAAAGTGTGTAGACCTGTCAGGATGTCATTATGTACTGCTGGAAATCTCCTTGTTTGGCAAATGCACAGATGACAGACAAACCACGTAAGAGTGTAAACAACTTCACAGCCTTCACAGAGTGAATACTGGATAGTTATCAGAGTATTGAGCGGTTTTATCTCTGGGGAAATCCGAAATGTCAGCCTAATGCTGGTTCTTGAAAATTAGTATGTGCTAATGCACATTAACGCACGTCAGATCTTTCTTTCAACCGCTTGCCTTTATTACACTCATTATTCATTTTGATCTGCAAATAGTAGGCTACATTGCTTACAATATGTATTTTGTTAATAGTTAAAGTCATTGCAAGCTAAGCTAATACACTTTTTGTCAAATTCACCAAATATCTCGTTATCTATATTTCGTTTACTCTGTGTATGCTGAATAAAACAACCCTGTACTTCTACGCTCTGTAAATCTAGGTGCAGCTGCATTATTCTGGATGTGCCGCGGAAGTTGGATAGTCTAACGAGAGCTCAGCAGTAGTCCAGATCAAGGGTTCCGAAACATTTCAGCCCCCCTCCGCTGTGTTCAGCGACCCTCCGGGGGATCCTGACCCCCATCTTTAGAACCACTGGTCTAGATGGGAGGTGACTAATCCTTGGATCAAGAACTGCATTGCTTTTCTTATGACGTAAGCCCCCGTCCACCTGCCGCCCAAATACACACACACACATTACACAGTACACGCTGGTAGTCACCATCTACTCCACAGGAAAGGATTTACTTATCAGACCGAAAGAAAAAACATGGTGTGATTAATTGGAAAGAGGTCCGGAATGTATTGTGTACGAGTACGTGTTTTTGGGGGCTGCGGGGTGTGAGGGGGGAGGTTGGGGGGGGGGGGGGCGTCGGGGGAAAGCGAGTGGGGGGCGGTGACTCCCAGGGCCCTACAGGGTCCATGCGTGTGGAGGCCTGCCAGCCCGCCACACAATGAGGGGAAATGGGATTTTAATGCAAACTTTCTCACCAAGTCACAAAGACCTCCTGTCTCTCTCTGGGAAATATTGCGACACTACGTATAAAATTACAACCATATAATACACATATCATGTGTTAGACGTCATTACTGGCAAGTTGTGGCAACAATGTGTTGTTAGCATATTTTGTGCCGATGATCTTGAAAAGTGTTGTCATTTATTCAAATACATTTTTCCCACATGTTGACTTGAAACGCGGTGCCTCTTTAAACTACAATATATATTTATTTAGTTTATATATTTATATTTATTGTAAATGCGGTTTCTTGTGCTGCTTGTTGACCTGGGAAAAGTGCTTTGTGTTGTTTTGACCCTGGTCAACGCTGCTCCCTCCTCTGGTGTCGTCTAAAGCACCAAATAATCACCAGCCATCACTCTCACAACAAACACACTTCATAGTAATTATTATAAGGCAACAAAGGCTCCAGGGACACAATGGCTCATGTCTGAAGAGTACAGAGAGGCCTCCACAACCACACCACGGGAAGACACACACACACACACACACGCACGCGCGCACACACACACACACTTTCTCTCTTGCTCAAAAACACAGCTTGCGGTGTTTGGCTGCAGAGACCCCTGAAACAGTTAGAGACTGAAGCATCTGTGTTGACCCAGGGTTCGTCCCTTTTGTTTTGGCTTCTTATCCAAGCCTCCTAACCACTCCCCGCCAGACAGATTCTGCAGCACATACCACTTCTCTTCGCATTCCTTTGTGCTCTAGCTGTTTAGTATGTTGATGTTTTTGGAGGGTTTGTTGTATTATTTTCAAGATACACACCTCAAGTGTGATACAGTATAGCGCCCCTTAAGGGTCTTATTCATTAACATTACATCACATAAGCAACTTGCATGGAAAGTCTGATAACCTATAAGCACGTCAGTGCTTAGGAAGTCGAGTAGTAGATTTTCATTGGCTGTTATAGCAGCATTGTCACTGAAAAGACTATACTGTAATTCCAGTGCAACAATTGGATATTACATTTCTGACCACAATGTGCACATGCATCGTGGACTAAGGTGTTGGTGGCAGCTGGGCAATTTCGATTATGTGATCACATTTTTTAAATGCCGTTTGTTTTTGGTCTAGTAGTGTTTCAGGCACACAGAACCCAACAACATGTAGTTAGTTGGTCATCTTGCATGTCAATCAAAATACCTGTTTTCTGTCAATGACTGCTGGTGGGTCTTGACACAGTTAACCAACTCTACTGTATGCTCCAGACTTGGCTCTGCGAGACTATAGCATCCCTTGAATCTATTATTGCTATAAAACAACGTTACTTTCTGTTTTCCAGCAAAGATGTAATAAAGAGGTGCACATGATGACATGACGTGATGCAGCATGGGTAATGAGGTTTCATGATTTAGTAATAAGATCATTACTGAGGGACATTTGTGGGGAGAGCATTGGTCAGCCAGCATGTTTAGACTCCAAGACTAAATTACCTTAAAGCTAACATGCATACATTATTTAAACTAACTCCCACACTCCTTACACATACAGAACATCATTTTATTATTAACACCAATTATAGTGAGTCTGCCAGAACTCTATCTGTAGGATTTTCATTATTTTACTCAATAGAGACCTTGATTAGCATACTCTCAACAATAACCATGTAGTACTGCTCTTCTGACTGGATATAGTCTTTGTTCTCATTTAAGTAAGTCTATTCTTTTTGCAGGGTGTTTGTGAGCGTGTGCAGAGGAAATAGGAAGGTCCTCCCCAAGGTGATCAGCTATTTACTCTCTTCCTGAAACACTAAGGTCACACGGGTCAAACGCAGTGTCTCGAATTTGGGCGCCAAGGCCTTTTGTTCCTAATAGACTAAAATGGAAACACGGTGACCTGAAGACAAATCAGTCTCACCTTGTCTGGACTCATTCAAATGTTTTTTTTTATTTTTCATTGCTGCAGTTTTCTGAGCCACATATATTAATATGATTGGCTACTTTTTGAATTTAATTTGACACTGTTGGATGTGATATGAAATGTCTTTACGTTGAGACTTACAGTGCTTATTAACAACCTTGCAACATGTATAGTATAGGTTTTGTTTTCAGCATCCAAAGTGAGCAATAGAGGTATCCTTTAAGTATGGGAGCTCCTCAGACCAAAAACAGGAAGTCTCAAACAATAAGAAGTTGAGTCAACCCTCAAGTCAATTGTCTGAGGCTGTCTAAGGAAACGCAAAGAAAACATCACATTAACCGTGCAAAAGCCTACTCGTCTGTCCAGAAAACTTTTAAAAGGGGCTGGATTTGTGAGTGTGTTAGAGACACTACAAACACACTGAAAAGATTTGGGCTGTGCTGACCAGCGCTTAGACACAATAAACATATTGTTCATCACTTTCTTTCTGAGGCTGGCTGACTAGAAGAGGGGAGAGATGAGGTCAACTTGCCATAATGGCTACAGGCCTGAAACCAACTGATTGAAGTCAAAGAACAAAGCTGTTGCATTTGGCAAAACGTGATGCCAGCTGTTGCCGCATTTGGTGTTCTACTTCTTCAGTACAGAGAAAAACAGCAGCAAATGTATTGTAGCCATATAGAGAGTCTATAAGTCACTTCCGCATTATGGGACCTCAAATCGGCAAAAAAAATATGTATGGTAGTCAACGGTGAGGATGGAATTATTTTTTGATCCCGTTTGAATTTTATCACGAAGTACACATATGATGTTTCGTCTATTTAAAAGGTAATTGTACAAGTCAAGAACGTCGCAGTTTGTTGTAAAACTATAAAGTAATCTTTAGATTTGTGTGTAACCTCAGAAAACTATAGCTTTCGTCTCGCACAACACACGTCACCAAAGCAATGTTTTCTTTGTCTTGTAGGTTGTGGTCACTTATGTGACTTATGGGGTTTGTAGTCTTTCTAATTACGTATTTTCACAGACGTGACTAGAGCTAGAACTACACCAAGGTGTGGATTAGCGACTGGGCATCTTCTAGCAATAGCCTAATTCAAATTTATGTCGTCACGATTGTGCGTGTGACGCTCTTTCAGCTACCTTCTGACTCAGAAGGTAACTGAAACAGCGTCACACGCACAATAGCAGACAATCCAGAAAAAAGCAACAACGAAGTTGCGGGACTATTACTGACAGCTAGTAAAGAGCGAACCACAACACTGCCACCAAAATCTAGTAGCCTAGTGCTTGCATTATCAAATGTAGGCCTTTCTATGCCTTTTGTTAATTCAAAATGAAATGAAGAGAAGACAATGTGTCATAAGAAACATAAACAGGCTAGCAACACGGCGCATATCCACCCATTTGCCGTGATGTGGATGTATCATGTTAAAATGCAAACATTTAACAGTTTACTTGTTTTGGGGCTGCTGAAAATAATGTGAGAGTGGCTTTCGCTCTCCCTCTGAGTTTATACCCAAAATAAAGTTTTTCTATAGCTGCATGCTTTCAGCTAGCCTAGCGAGACCATCATGATCGGTTACAACTGAATTACCAATCAGTGTCATATTGATAGCTATAAGGGCTGATTGAGTTTTGGGCGGGGCTTAGATTTTTAGACAGTTCGTCCAATTAACAATTAAGTATTTTTTGAAAGTGCCTGCCCAGTTTCGATCAAAGGCTCCCAGGATGGTCTTGTGACTAACAATTCATCTGGCATGTCAGGCTAGTTCAGGGGTAGGGAACCCTGGTGCTGGAGAGCCGCAGCCCTGCATGTTTTAGATGTCTCCCTGCTCCAACACACCTGATTCAAATAAACAAAGTTAGAAGTGTGTGTGTTTGAAGCCTGATAACGACTCATTCATTTGAATCAGGTGTGTTGGAACAGGGAGACATCTAAAACATGCAGGGCTGCGGCTCTCCAGGGCCAGGGTTCCCTACCCCTGGCGTAGAGAGTAGTAGACCTAGACCTATTGCAGTACCAGACTGAACCATACAAGCATTTGGTAAGCAATCCACATTAATTTGTCACTTTGGCTTTATGTAAACAAAAAGTACGTTGTGTACATAGAAAATCGAACAAACAACAAACGCGTGATTGTGAACGTTTAACCATTTCTATAGACATTTCTCCTAAGGCCTAATGATAGTTTTTGACAAGGTAAAATAAATATTCACAAAACACCAGAAGAATGAGCATTAATATGACACAAGGTGTCGCCATTTATTTAAATGTCATCACTGATTTCTCGATCACTTTCACGCGAGATAAAATTAGCAATCCATCTGGTGCAGTTAGATTTAGTTATTTCATGATTTTTATATCGTCCACGTTTTGACTTTTAAAATGATTTGGCACAAACGACGTTGGACAGGCAGGCATGTGATGCTATCCTCTCCGTGAAAAATAAATATACACATACAATTAAAGAAACTTTTTTTATTATTTGATTTACATTATGCAAGACCATAGATCTAGCCCATTAATTTCATTAATTTCACATTGCATAAGATCAAAGAAACGTTGTGATTGATGTTGTGATAAGAGAACCTTCAGATATTACGATTTTTGTTCAGACTGAGGAAAAACAATTTATAAATAAATAATTTATTACCTCGAATTACAGGTGTCACCGTCAGCCATCATGCACTCGTGTAGGCTACAGTGGTTCTTGATGCAAATGCATTGTTAAAAGAAACGGTAAACTGGCCGTTTACCGTTATTAGGCTACTGATTTTATATGCTTGTTTAAGAGATTAAGAGAAATGATTATCAAAGACAAATGTTCCACTTGACAACCTGTATGGAAGCGAATCACAGAAATGTAGCTATTATAACTGGACCAAAGTGCAGCAGAACAGGCTAGCTACAACACAATCTAACTGAATATAATAACACATTTCATCACACCGAAATAGCTTTGCCTCCAAGCTGATTTTAGATGGCCATTAGTGATTTGACAAACTGGAAGGGAGATGGTCTATGATGCTCCGATGTTTTAGGGAAAATAGGCTTGAGAAATATAACATTTGTTTGCATGGTAAATGTGTTTAAATACAGTGTAACATGTTAGTTGCAAGACAGTATAATTGGAAGGCTTCAAAATACTACAGCAAATTTAAACATTCTAGCTCTGGCAGGAAATCCTCTGTTTTGATTGAGCCTCTCTGTTCTCATTTTGCAAGCTCTTTGTGTATGTGTGTACAAAAAAAATATAAAAAAAATAAAATTCATTCATACATTTGTCCCAACAGTAAAAAATTGTTTAATAATCGTGTGTGCGTGTAGGAGGTTTGTGTGTCATTTATAAGTCTTAATATGTACCAGTATTAACACAAGCTTACTTTTCCCTGACACGAAGGTGTACAATACACATAAGACATTGGATTTTGGTCAATGGGAAAAGGCAACACTATAAATGATGTTGAGAAAATGAAATATCCAAGCAATTAAAAAATAAAAAGATCACTCTTAACCCCTGAAGATAGATTTCTATTCAAAGAAAAAGTGCACTAATTTACATTATAGGCTTAAAAGCATTGTGCACAGTGCAGCTGCAGTGCTTGAAATGCTGTGTACATACTCTACACAATTCAACAACTTAGAATAGGTCACTGCAGAAAAAAATACATTTGTTTTAAAATGTAACAGTCAACTTCTCAGCCAGCCAAGGTATAGCTTTGTTAATATATATCAAAATATGTTCCAGGCATGAAGAAACATTGAGCATCCGCCAATTTAATCCTAATTTACAAATTTCAATTAAACCAAAACCCTGTACAAACAAAGTTGAAACATTGTCAAAATTTTCTACTTTTTTTTTTAAAGATTATAAACTATTTATATTTGCATTTTCTATAGTGTACAAAACGTGCAGTTTTAAGAGTTAAATATTAATAATGGAGTATTTACATCACAAAATATCTTTATGAACAGTTAATCCTTCACCATAGTCTTTAAAACAAATTCCCATCCTTAAACACTCCAGATTGAAAATACCCCATTGAAAAACAAACAAAAAAAATACATAGAAAATAAAAATTAGCAAACAATGTATTCCCTCCAAAATGCAAAGTAAACATGATTAGCAATACTCCAGACGTCAATGAGGAAACTAGATTTTCTCTTAGGACAATGTATCACAGCTGGTTTGAAGAGGAGTTTTGCCCCTTGTCATCTGATCTTGTAAAATGAACGGGAAATAAAAAATATGTGCATTTTTAAAGTCTTGATTGCTGAACATGAGTCAGTCTCTCAAAGCAAGAAACCAAAGATCATTGATAAAACCTGAGGTCAATTTTCTGATACAATCACAACATTTTAGGGAGTGTTTAGGTTTTCAAGGCTTTGTTCAAGTAATTGCAATGAGTTTCAACAGTATTTTGTGACATTTAAGGTCACAATAAAGTTGCAAATACTACTGAACCAAGACATTTCTACAGGAGTTAAGATAAAGAGGAAAGAAAAAAGCACACCCTTTAATGGCCCTACTCAACATATGGTAAGCATGGGCATAATTCCCTTATTGATTGATTAATTAATTGTTTTGTTTGATACTTCGAAGATATAAAGATCCTTGGGTTGAAGGATATAAGATGTAACTTACCCTGAGTGAATCAATGGCCTTGCAGGACGATGGCCATGTTTTGTAGCATAACCTATTTTAAAGACTAAATTTTAAAAAACATGCCGCTAATTCAAAAAGTCCAATTATATACTATATACAGGCACAAAATAGTCAGTAAACAATGGTTATTTACAATAAAAACGTAAAAGCAAATGTAAAAGATAACACAAAACAAATGTACACCCCGCACTCAACTAATTTGTGCCAAATGTTCTTCCACATGGATGATATGTTTGCATCATGACTCCTGGACCTCTTAATACTGCCTCGTCCTTACATCCGAGAACCTCTCTCCTGAAGAATCTGGAGAAAAGATGATCAGGAATAAGCAAAAAAAAAAAACAATAAATAATACCTTGTATACAGTAATAGTACTGTACATTGGACACTTTAACTCCCTTAAGAATATATAATAACTTTTTTTTTAATTAATCCATTAATTATTCCAAATGAAAATACAGTTTTAGTTGTGCATTTAGAATTACCCCCTCCCCAAAGAACACCCCAAGTTGACAAAAAAACAAACCGTATAAATAAAAACATTGACGGCTGGGTGAAAAAGGACATGCCAAGATCTAGAAGGAAAAGCGAGCAGTAGACTATTGACTGAAACGCAGTGTCTGCCGGTAAAGCAACATACAGCTCAAATCTCACAAGGCAAGCTTAGCAGGTGCAATCAACCTAGGTCTTTGGAAAGACAGGGGGCTGGAACCTTCATGTAAACTGAATGGACTACCGTAGCAATATGGCAGTCTGCCAACAGGCAAAGGAACCTAATCCGTCTCTGTAGAAATAGTCGCCTTAAAGATGCCATTTGTGGACCACGGACCAATGGTCCAAGGTTGCCAAGCATTTGCACAAACCTTTCGCCATCTGCTTTTAAAGCCAGCTTTACCCGACAATAACCATTACAATCTTACAGTGGCAGCGTTTACATTAAATACCGTAGCTGTGGTGTCACTGTACACCTGGATCAACATTTGACAATAACAGATGCAGAAGAAGAAGTCGTCACAGTCAGTAACACAACTTGGGAAAGGAAAACAGGGGTCTCTGGAGAGGTGTGCCCAGCGACAGAGCAGCTGAGCGCTCACCATCGAGTCACAAGTGCTCAGCCCTAATCACAGTCATTCATTTCATAATCCGCGTCTTCGTCCTCGCTCTGAGAAACATGCAGCATGCAAACGGCACAGAAGAAGACAAGACAGGCACATCTTACAAGACTGAGAATTAACGAGAGAGGAAAATGTTAGAGAAAAATAGGAAGGATGTGACAGGGAGAGAGAGAAAAAATGAGGCTGACATTAATCTAGCTCATCCAGTTCTTGTCAACTTCCGAGCTCAAACCAAAACAGGTTCTCAGCGGTGGCACCGCACACGTTGAAATGCATTGTGAAGCAAAGCGTAGCGCTACGGCTTTGTTGATACGAGCGGTGTTCCCACTTTGTTTATGTTCCTATTTACGGAGCCAGGGCTGCGTGGAAGTATCATGTTCGTTTTTCAACACGCACAGAGATCGATAAACTAGCGAAATGCGAGGAGATGTTTATTGAATTTAACAAAAAGCTAATTAGCTTACATGTAGCTTGCAATAGCTGACTTTAGCTTTAAATATAAACCTGCAATTTTTAACCTATGATGCTACTGTAGATAACTACTGAAGATGCAGTAACGGGTCAAGGGAGTCTACAGTTTGGCAACCATGTTGGAGGTCCACAGCTCAGCAAAAATTAAAAACGCTGAATGCTGTAAAATGACAAGCCTTGCTGTCTGGCAGTACAGTACTGTACTAGAATAGTTAATTAGGTTCTCAATTTTCAATGCACTGGTGCATTTCACATAATGCATCTCAATGATTCTGTCTTTGGACAATAGTGTATCTTCTATGTCAGGTAAAACACAGTCAGTAATAATTAACTTATATAAAGTAACAAGTTTGCTTCCTGGCTAGCCACAGTTTAAAAGATGAACATCTTGTTTTGAGTGCCATTAATCTACAAAGATGGGATGTTTATTGATGGGCTACTAGTGTTCACAAACTCCCTTACTCTGTGTGTGTAATTTAGAATGCACTGTCCTGTTGGCGCTAACCTTTAGTTTAATTAGCAATACTACTTAAGAAGGTGAAACAATTTTAGCATTCCAATGAGATTGTGTTTGTTTACAATTAGGCTTGGGTACCGAACTCTGTACTTTTAAGAGTACCGACCGAATTACGTCTGTACTACAGAGTACCGGTTGAGGTCAAATCAATCGGTACCAGATTTCGGTACCTTTGAGCGTGTAAAGAGAGAAACGAGAGCGAGAAGCGAGATGAAGATTACATCATCCTAGCTTGGTCAATATTCAACACAATCGGCTACAGCGAGCCAAAAGCAATACCAGTTTGACTTATAATCTGTACTTTACTCCCACTTAGTTTTGTCGTTCGTGGAAGGTTCAATTTCTCCAGCGCTGGCTGCAGAAATCTTTTTTAGTTCTGGCCTAGTTACAGATTGCTACATAAGATCAAACAGTCAAATATCGTTAATAGCAGCAATATTCATAACCTCATTTCAGATTTAACCCTGTAGGCTACAACTATAATTAATGTCACTATTAATAAAAGTGTGCCATGCTAATGTAAGATACCGTATTTCTGCTTTGACGAACGTAGTTGAAAATCATACGCAGCGCAAGGTACTGTAGCAACAGTAGGGGGCGATCACGCGTTCACGCAAACTGAGGGAGGCACAGTTCTATAATGCTTCAAACTAGGCTAAAGCAGAACTCCTAGCAGGCTCCATTTCATACAAATGCTGGAGGAGGAATACACATGTCACGTACAAAGGTAGTCCTTCATAGAGGCCTTCCGTGAAGAAATCTGGGGTTATTTTTCACTATTCCTCTGGGCTATGAACATCAATGCTTTGCATTCGAGAGGGGAAAAATTTAAGAAATATAAAAAATAATATTCCAACAGAGACCAGCATTCACAGATGTTTGTCACAAACATGCGCACGCTCACCTTTGCCTTCTCACTTGGCTCACTGTTTGTCCCGTACGACTGGTTGTGCAGCTCCTTGGAGACGACACACAGGAACTCTGCCTGGTCCTCGTTGCCATAGTTATAGGAGGAGCCTATGCTGACCAGCTGAGCCGAGGGAGAGAGCAGAACGTTAACGTTATGAACCGCAGTGGCCCAGCGCAAGGCTGAGCAGGCCTACAGGCAAACACACACGATTAGAATGAACAAAAGTATTTCCATTTGTTTGTGCATGCAAAATTAAACGTTTGAGAGAAAGTACACGTTAGCGTTACACGCCAAGCCTATCGGCGATTCAGCACACCTGAGTGCACGGCAACATGTGGACGACGGCATCACCCGTTTGCATAAAAGAAATAAATAAAAACCCCAAGAAACTAAAAATGAGAATAAAGCAACATTTGTTTTGTTTGTGCAAATGTGCACGAATGATATGCAAACAAATGCGATCAGTTAAAAGGCAAAGTCGGTCATTATTGAGAATGCTTGATAACGTCGATCTTGCGTAAAAGAAAAAAAAAAAAAAACTCCCTCATAAACTCAGTCCTACATATTGAAGCGCATTGTGCAGCCAAGGGGATTGTTGTGTGGGGTGTACGCCACTTTTTTATGTTCCTATTTACGGAGGCAGGGCTGTGTAGAAGTACCGGATAATTTTTTCATCGCGCACAGAGAATGGTAAGCAGACAGAATGCAAGGAGATATTTGGTGAATTTGACAATGTGTATTAGCTTACAACAGCTGACTACACCTTTAAATAGTGTACATTAATAGAGTGCTAAAACCATATTTACTGCGTCTTAAATGGTTTGAGCACATTTCCCGTGTACACAAACAAATCAAAATACTGTTGGTGATGAGGAGGAACAGGGTTATCAGCAGGATGTTGCATTCTAGACTATGAGAATGTTGAAGGCAGTACAATTACTGTTCACTGTCATATTGAATTGAAGGTGAACAACCTATAATTACACAGGTTTGCATGACCAGGCCGTGTAAATCAAAAAGAGAAACAACATGTCAGAACATGCAAGTAAAACAATGATATAACCGTACCACTACCTGCTTTACCGAACGTACTCGTACTCATTGATGTCACATGCTCAAATTTAGATAATGCACTGGCGTGACCTCCTGCCCTGCTAAACCCAACCAAATCAAAACGTGAAAATAAATATACACGGGTCACATTGGCGTTGCAAAGGTCAAAGCACCAGCAAAACAAGAAATGGGTGAATAGGTAGTAGGGGTGCACAATATTGATCAAATGTGATATTGCGATATTGATCATGAAAATTGCAATATCGACATTATTTTCGATATTTTAAAATCACAAAGGTTATGGGAAAAGACATTAAAATATAGACATAACATGAAAACAACACATTTTCAACTGACATTCATATTGGACTCATACAACAGTAATTTATTCATCTATTTGGCCACTGATATTTATTTTCGATCTCTATTATGTCATGAGCTTCCTCAGCCACACATCTTACTTCTGTC
>JAODUK010008008.1:0-30000 GCA_027564635.1 Typhlichthys eigenmanni | reverse complement strand
TCTACTGGTAGGTGGTCCTGTATCTGCTGGTAGGTGGTATTGTATCTACTGGTAGGTGGTCCTGTATCTACTGGTAGGTGGTATTGTATCTACTGTGTCTTCTGGAGTTGGCTGGGCCCTTACATGCAACTATGGTTCAATAATTATGTTATTGATTAAAATGGACACTGTCTGGAAGTAGCCTTGTGGTTTAAAGCAGCTGAAAGCATCACTGAGCAAGGCCGATCTGTCTAACTGACCTGTCTGTTACTGACCTGTCTAACTGACCTGTCTGTTAGTGACCTGTCTAACTGACCTAACTAACCTGACCAGTCTGTTACTGACCTGTTTAACTGACCTGTTTAACTGACCTGTCTAACTGACCAGTCTGTTACTGACCTGTTTAACTGACCTGTTTAACTGACCTGTCTAACTGACCTGTCTAACTGACCAGTCTGTTACTGATCTGTCTAAGTGACCTGTCTGTTACTGACCTGTCTAACTGACCTGTCTGTTAGTGACCTGTCTAACTGACCTAACTAACCTGACCAGTCTGTTACTGACCTGTTTAACTGACCTGTCTAACTGACCAGTCTGTTACTGACCTGTCTAAGTGACCTGTCTAACTGACCAGTCTGTTATTAATCTGTCTAAGTGACCTGTCTGTTACTGACCTGTCTAACTGACCTGTCTAAGTGACCTGTCTAACTGACCAGTCTGTTATTGATCTGTCTAAGTGACCTGTCTGTTACTGACCTGTCTAAGTGACCTAACTAACCTTACCCTGGTTCTGACCCTTCCCAGCGTCGACAGCCTGCTCAGGTTCAAGCGCCGCCCGTGCAGTAGGCAGCAGTACCAGTGGAGGCCCCTGGGGGGCGCCAGGAGGCAAGGCGGAGCGGGAAGGGCCAACACACACATTGTGTTTACTGAGGAGGACGAGGAGGAGGAGGAGGCCCTGCCACGCCTCAGCTCCACCCTGCAGAAGGTAGCGGCTCTTTGTCTCCTCTCCTCCCTCTCCCCCTCTCTCTTTTTCTCTCTTTCTCTCCCTCTCTCTCTCTTTTTCTCTCGCTCTCTCTCAATTCAATTCAAGTTAGCTTTATTATCATGACAGGTATAACAACAGTATTGCTAAAGCTAGAGGGCAGGTAGCCTCAATAACACAACAATATACAAACAATAGGACCAGTAATAACACCTGTGGTGATGACAATAACAACAATAACAGTTGATATAATTTAAAGGACACACTCTTCAACATCCCTTCTCTCCCCATCTCTCCTTTTCTTCTCCTCTCCTCATCCTTCCTCCTATGTTCCTCTATTTTCCTCTGCTCCTCCCTGTGGATGGAGGCTCAGCTCGGCGTACATTACCGCCTGCCGGTCGACCTTGGGAATACGGGCGTGTGTTTGGCAGATCTGTCTGTCTGTCTGTCACACACACAGACAGACAGGCCTGTCTGTGTGTGTGTGCTGCTGACACAGCAGAATAGTGTTTAGATTTTATCGCCCTGCACCGGGATGGGAGGGATGGGATCTAATAAAACGTGTCCTTAGTTTCTTCTGTAACGTTCTCCCCTCTGATCTTGTCTCGTCTATTTAATTGGATTTAGTTTGTGCCTTTGTGAGCGTGTACGTGCGCGTGTGTGTACGTGCGCGTGCGTTTGTGTATGTGTGTGTGTGTGTGGAAGTTTTTGTGTGACCTTGGGAAGTCGGTGCCTTCACTGCTATGCTCTGTCAAGAACCCAGGAAGTCGGGCTGTGGACGTGTTTTCGTGAGCTGTAAGCCATAATCATAACCATTAAAACATATGCAAGCTTGAACTATTTCACATGCAGTAGATTATTGCATTTGCAAAACCAATATTTATAAAAGAATTACAAACGTATGTTGTTTAAAAACAAATTTGTGCATTTAAAAATCCTGAAGTGGGGGCTGCGATCATAAACGAAACATGACATGACTCTCTATCTCGAGATAACTGTCTGTCTGTCTGTGTGTGTCTCTCTCTCACTCTCACTAACTCACTTTTTCACACACACACATACACACTCACTCACATACAACCTAGCCCCGTAGTAGCAGGCAGTATGGACGTGATGGAGACTCTTCTCTTCCCAGGTGCAGAGCTTCCTCCACAAGGCGACGCTGAGTGAGGGCGCCCCCTGCTGTTCCCCTGGGGGAGAGACCTCGGGGGAAGGGGGCGAGAGGGTGGCGCTGGGTCAGCCCCGGGAGAGCTCAGAGAGCGGATGTGAGGATGGGGAGATGGTGGGGGAGGACCTGGGGGAGGCCCCGAGGGAGGACGGAGAGAAGCCCGGCAGACCAGTCGCTTGTCTCGACATCACCGACGTCCTCCAGCCAGACCCTGAAGAGCCCCGAGCTGGTGAGACACGCCTGTATCAGCTGCTCTGAATCAGCTGCTCTGAATCGGCTGCTCTGTATCAGCTGCTCTTTATCAGCTGCTCTGTTCTGAATCAGCTGCTCTGTATCAGCTGCTCTGTATCGGCTGCTCTGTTCTGAATCAGCTGCTCTGTATCAGCTGCTCTGTATCGGCTGCTCTGTATCAGCTGCTCTGTATCAGCTGCTCTGTTCTGTATCAGCTGCTCTGTATCAGCTGCTCTGTATCAGCTGGTCTTTATCAGCTGCTCTGTTCTGAATCAGCTGCTCTGTATCGGCTGCTCTGTATCAGCTGCTCTTTATCAGCTGCTCTGTTCTGAATCAGCTGCTCTGTATCAGCTGCTCTTTATCAGCTGCTCTGTTCTGAATCAGCTGCTCTGTATCGGCTGCTCTGTATCGGCTGCTCTGTTCTGAATCAGCTGCTCTGTATCAGCTGCTCTGTATCGGCTGCTCTGTATCAGCTGCTCTGTTCTGAATCAGCTGCTCTGTATCAGCTGCTCTGTATCAGCTGTACTGTATGTAAGCCCCGTGCATGGCCCCGTGTGGGTTCTTAAGGAACACTGGATGTTTGGTGTTGCTTTCACAGAGAAAGAGCCAGGACATAGGACCTATATTCTGTCGGTTCACTTGCTGAAGAAAAGCGTAGTTTGGAGTGTATCCTACGTAGTAAGGGCTATCTAAATGAGAATCATAAATTGTTCTTGCTGAGGCGGGTGCCTGTGTGGGGTTTGGTGTCCCCTAGAGACAGGCCCCTGTGTGGGGCTTGGTGTCCCCAAGAGACAGGTCCCTGTGTCCTGGAGCTATGCTCCACACGCCAGCTGACACCCACCGTGTCCTCCAGGGCCGCACGGCAGCAACAAGCCCAGGAAGAGGAAGCAGAGGCGGAACCAGAGGCGGCGGCAGAGGGCGGGGCCAGGCGGGCAGATGCCGCCAGAGATGGCGTCCGAGCCGGAGCTGGCCAAGTACTGGGCGCAGCGCTACAGACTCTTCTCTCGCTTTGACGAGGGCGTCAAGCTGGACCGTGGTGAGCTGCTTCATTTTAATCTCTCCCCCTTTGACCCCCGTTAGCACCCAGGCCATCAATGTCAATAAGAATTTGTTCTCTAAGGTGTAATCAGATATTGAAAGCTAATTGACCGATCCCAAGCCCCGCCCCTTTTTACCCTGCCAATTTCAAGCTAAAACACTCCTCGCATTGCACTAGTTTAAAAACTACTTCTACACAGCCCTGGCTCCGTAAATAGGAACATGATCAAATTGTCGAACACAGCTCACAATAACAATTCCGCTTGGCTTCGTAATGCGTTTCAATGTATGAGGCAGAGCTTCTGAGGAAGTTTGTTTTGATTTGAGCTTGAAATTAGCAGGCGTTCTCGAGAATGACTAACCCAGTGCCTTTAACTGATCGGCCTGGTAAAATAAATGTTGAAAACATTTATTTATTTTATAATAGCTACTTGAAAGCCTTGTTTAAAAAATATAATCAATTTATACTCTGAAATAGGTACACCTGAAAATAAGCATATGTGCGTGTTGACCTTATGAGGTAGGGGTGCACGATATTGATAAAATGTGATATTGATCATGAAAATTGCAATATCGATATTGTTTTGTAAATTAAAACACAAAGGTTATGGTAAACTGCATCAAAATATATTCATAACATAAAACCAAAATGATTTCATCTGACAGTCATATTTGACTGGTACAACTGGTAGCACTACACTTTGCCTCACAATTCATGTGTGAGGCGGCGCCGTGGAGAAATAATATTTTGCCTTTAATTTGGACACTAACACTTTAAAAGTCAGCAAAAATAAAAAAATGTGCGTTTTCCATCCTTATTCACTCTATCCAGATACAGTACAAGCTGAAATGTTCTGTTGATGTGCCATATTATTGTGCCATCTAATGGTGTTAATGTGTATTACATCTCCGCAGAGATGATGTCATATTCAGCTATTCTGGCCAAACCTCAAGAAGACACACTTCACTTGTAGGGGGTTTCAAACACTCTTAAACAGTGTGAGCATTTGTGCTCTGGGGTTCATTGCTCGTAGCCAGGTGACAGAGGTCATGACCTTTGTTTACATGTACAGCATCATGTCATCATGAATAATTAGCTACAAGTTTTACTACATACATTAATCTTTCCCATTCCATATCATTACATGTGTGTGTGTGTGTGTGTCCCCAGAGGGCTGGTTCTCTGTGACCCCAGAGCGGATCGCAGAGCACATCGCTGTGAGGGTGAGGGACAGCTTCTGTGACGCCCAGCTCGTCGTTGACGCCTTCTGTGGCGTCGGGGGCAACGCCATCCAGTTCGCCCTCACCGGCAAGAGGGGTGGGTGTTGTGTGTGTGTGTGTGGGGGGGGGGGCAGACGTGAGCTAGAAGTGTCAGCATGTTATCAGATGACCTCTGACCTCTTGCCAGCTCTGTCCACCGCAGATGTTTCAGGTTGTATAACTGCTACTTCTAAAATTAGTCCAGTTACTCAGCTGCTCCAGTGTTTATGTTGTGGTACTGTAGTCCTGTAGAGTTCACCTGCATGTGCTTCACTATGGTTTCCTCTCTGTGCGTTTCCATGGTGACAGTCCTGGCTGTAGACATTGACCCGGTGCGCCTGGACCTCGCCCGACACAACGCGGCCGTGTACGGCGTGGCCGAGCGCATCGACTTCGTGCAGGGTGACTTCCTGCAGCTGGCACCCCGTCTCCGTGGCGATGTGGTGTTCCTGTCGCCCCCGTGGGGCGGGCCGGACTACCTGACAGCCGACGTGTTCGACTTGAAGACCATGATGGAGCCAGATGGATATCCTTTGGCCCAGAGCAGTAGTCATGGTTACTCTCTAGCAACTAGCATGGAGCATGTAGCATCTGACATGGAGTATTTAGCATGGAGCATTTAGCTTAGCATGGAGAATCTAGCATGGAGCATGTAGCATTTAGCATAGAGCATGTATCATCTAGTATTTCTAGCATGAAGCATATAGCATTTAGCAAGGAGCATATAGCATGTATTATGGAGCGTATAGCATGGAGCATTTAGCATTTAGCTTAGCATGGAGCATATAGCATCTTGCATATATAGCATATAGCAGTTAGTAATTCTAGTATTGAGCTTGTAGCATGTAGCATCTAGCAACTAACACAGAGCATTTAGCACCATCTTGCATGTGGCACAGGAGTAGTGTGTGCTAAATCGTATCTACGATTTAGTATGTAGCGGGTCATCCAGAGCACCTTAGTCAGTACATGCGGCAGTAGCGCACCAGGTCACACATGGTTCACACATAACGTTCTGCTAGAATAATGTGTTCAACACCTTTTTTTGTGTGAATATTCTATCATCAGGGAAGCTTAGCTATGCGTTTGACCACATACGTTATCATACGGGGAGGGAGGGGTAGCATTGGGAGCAGCATTAGCACAGTCATTTGACAATGGTCTGTTACAGAGGCGTATTTTGAGAGATTTGAGCGCCTCCGTAGAGTCTATGATCATCCTGTAGATGTTGACACACTTGACCAGTTGTTTTTCTTCATAGCTGACGCGCTGTGTTTATGCTATTGCTATTATGTAGTTTTTAATGTTTACTGTGTTGTAATAGGCTACTGTGTCTTTTTTTCTTTTTACCTTTGCTGTATTGTATTACTTTTATTGTGACTCATGTCTGTGAAAGCGCTTTATAAATAAATGTTACTTAATATCTAGTTTGCATTAACGCATGTTGCATCCACACGTTGCTACTCATGTTTGTTTTGTCCTTGACGTTTTGACACCTGTGAGATATTCCGGCTCTCCAAACTGATATCGGACAACATTGTGTACTTCCTTCCTCGAAATGCCGACATGAACCAGGTGGGTTTGAGTGACGTTTATTTACCAAGCTCTCCTTTGAGAATATTACTGCAAAATGATGCTGACACTCCAAACAGTTGATTATTTTCTGGGTTTCCACTACAGATAGCTTCGCTGGCTGGTGCCGGGGGAAAGGTGGAAGTGGAGCAGAACTTCCTCAACAACAAGCTGAAGACCATAACTGCTTATTTTGGCCACCTCATCAAGTCTGATGGCCAGTGAACTCATCCTCATCAAGTCTGATGGCCAGTGAACTCATCCTCATCAAGTCTGAGGGCCAGTGAACTCATCCTCATCAAGTCTGATGACGAGTGAACTCATCCTCATCAAGTCTGATGACGAGTGAACTCATCCTCATCAAGTCTGATGACTAGTGAACTCATCCTCATCAAGTCTGATGACTAGTGAACTCATCCTCATCAAGTCTGAGGGCCAGTGAACTCATCCTCCTCAAGACATGGCTAATAACACATACAGGTCATAACTTCAGATGAATCCTCAATAAGTAATTTTGCGTTAAAATGTATATTTTGCATATATGAATGTTAAATCTGTTTTCATATTGAGGCTAGGTGCCCGATATATATTATGATTCTACTTAAGTAAAAGGGACAAGTCTTATAGTGCGATATCTTTTAGATTTTCAAAGTTTTATATTTTTTTTAGTGTCTTACTGTTTAGTGTTTGTTTGTGCATTAAAACTAGTTTTTATACAATTGTGGGTGGTCAATATTCAGACGTAGACACCTTGGTAGAACAGACAGCGTGGCAATGCTAATTTATTGTTTGCTAACAAGACAAGTCACATCGCTCCTGACTAATGACAACTGAAACAGACTGTGCTTCACATTGAGACATGATCGTAAGCCACTGCAACTCCCGTATAGTTCAAACGATACAGCAGCAGAATCACAAATAAACAAATAAAATGTCACATAAATTAGACTATACCTTTTCATAGTAAAGCCGTTTGCATGTAAGTCGTCATGTAACAAACACTGACTGAAAAATGGTTGCCAAACAATTTGAAATGATGCTGTGATGTGGTTGGGGGTATTGGGGTCAGAAAACACAGAGCATGCTGTTTTAAGTTTGAAACGGCATCGTACACAACAGATCAATCATCTGCATATGCTCTAAGACACTGCCATTTGAAGATAGGGTGGCATGTTTACATTCTAATGCATTGTAGTGGGCAGTGATGCAATGGGGTTTAAAAATGTCTTGCTTGACATCTGCTGCTCAGTTAGCTAACTTCACCGGTTTCAGGCCCCCGTCAATAGTAGAAAGCTATTGAACGCATTCCACTGCAAGTACTGTTAGTTCTAGATACTGTACGCATGAAATGACAAGGGATACTGGCCTGTGTAATGCACAATATATGAATACAAAACAACTTGATGGTACTGGAGACGAAACATGAAACCCAAACAGCATGCCATTATACTCTACACAAGGAAAATAACAGTAATCAAATACAAATTCAATACAATCAAAATGTCGTCTTTTCTAGAATGTCGACTTTACGTGGGCCAGCATTCTTAAGATGACTCCATTGAAGTACATTAAAAAGTAAATGGATTCTAAGACTATCTGAATTATTACTAGGCTAGCTAACCTTCAGTAGTCCAAAAAGCATTTAATGACAAAAAGTTAGGATGTTGAAACTGGAAGTGGTTATTACTATTTAGCACTTTCAAATATGGAGTTCATTATTTGAAATTATTTCTTCTAATCTCAACATAATTATACTTCCTCAAATAGTTTCACTGCTATCGGAACTACATGCACTTTAATATTGTGCTTTTTCAAAATATAACAATATTTCACTCTGGATGGACTGAACATCATTCTGTAGGCTAGGCCGGGGTGCTTTGCTTTGACCTTGCATGGTACGGATTAAAAATACAGATAGGCTGTCAGTGCAATAGTGGTTTTCTGTAGTGCTGTGCAAGTCTTTGTGTGAATATTAAACAAACTGACGTATTATAACCGGGTTGGACAGTGCTACCAAATGCAGAATAAACTTCCAAAATCTGAAAAACCAAAACTAGCAGTCTGGACTGCCCATTTCACTCACTCATTCATGTTCTTATGCGGAGAGCTGAGTTATTTATCCCTTGCAGAATTAATTTGGCAGCCAAAACAGTATAATAGCATATACATTGTGTGCGACACAGATGCACAAAAAATCTACAATCAAAGCTCAAAAATCATACATGTCATATCGATGCAAAAATAGGGATGGCTTCCGTCCCTCGATATTCCCATATACCTGTTCCATATAGTCAGTCCAAAGGTTGATGTAAAAACAATAGGTTGGTAGGTTGTATGTACAATTTGTTCGTACACAAGTTATGTGTAGTTCCAACATCTCCTTTACACACAACCCAATTAACTTGCGTGCGCACGCACGCACACACACACACACACACACAGGCTATCATAAGATAGTGACAAACAGTTGATTCAATCCTACAGTGAACCTGCAATGAGACCCTCCCATAACACAAAGCATTGAACACAACTAAACACCCAGAAGCGCTAAGGAGCTTGTGTTTAGCCTACTATCTGGACTCACTCACTCTCACACACAGGCACACACACGCACGCACGCACGCACGCACGCACGCACACACAGAGTCTAAATGCAGATTCTGCTCAGGCCTTATGCATCTGTGTACAGCACACGTGGAAAAAGGGCGGATTAAAACATCATTTGGGCGATAATACTACTGTAGGTGTCCCTTGAACGCTAACTTTGACCAGTACATCCTAGTAACCTTGACGCATGCACGCGCACGCACGCGCACACACACACACACATACGCACGCATGACCAGCCTAAGATGTTCAGGAGGAGTTAAAATTAAAAATGAGGAGAAGCTCAGGTCCCAGAACAGTACTCATGCATCCAAGGCTGGGTATCATACTGGTCCCACTGTCAGCCTCCTCTCTGTCCATACAACCTCTCGACTGACTCGGTGTCCGTGGAAACCAGTTGAGATCATTTTTTTTCCCATATTTTTAAATTTTTTTATATATATCAAACCGCTCCATTTTCCGCCACGTCTCCGTGACGACGACGCGTCAGATGAACCACTCCTTCTTGCTCTCGTCGATGGTCTCTGTGAAGGCGGGGTCGTTGACGATGATGGCGGCGTCTGCGCAGTCGGCCGACTCCGCCCCCTTGGCCTCGTTGGTGTGGTAGGAGCCCTTGTGCTGGAACATGTGTCGCACCACCAGGATCACCACGCACAGAGCCGCGAAGATCGCCAGGGCAACGATGCCTGGAGGGGAGGCGGAGGGCAGTTAGGGCCCAGTTAGTCTCGCTGAGCCAACCTTTACGTGCCGTAAAGGGTCGCTGAGCCAACCTTTAGTTGCGGTAAAGTGTCGCTGAGCCAACCTTTACTTGTCGTAAAGGGTCGCTGAGCCAACCTTTACTTGCGGTAAAGCGTCGCTGAGCCAACCTTTACTTGTCGTAAAGGGTCACTGAGCTAACTTTTAGTTGCCGTAAAGGGTCGCTGAGCCAACCTTTACTTGCCGTAAAGGGTCACTGAGCTAACTTTTAGTTGCCGTAAAGGGTCGCTGAGCCAAACTTTACTTGCGGTAAAGGGTCGCTGAGCCAACCTTTACTTTCCGTAAAGTGTCGCTGAGCCAACCTTTACTTGCCGTAAAGGGTCGCTGAGCCAACTTTTACTTGCCGTAAAGTGTCGGTGAGCCAACCTTTACGTGCCATAAAGTGTCGCTGAGCCAACCTTTAGTTGTTGTTGTAAAGTGTCGCTGAGCCAAACTTTACTTGCCGTAAAGTGTCGCTGAGCCAAACTTTACTTGCATAAAGTCTGGGACACAGCGCTGGCTAACTGCGTCTAGAGCCGCCTACTTGACTTGTCTTGTTTTGTAGTGAGCTTGAAGTCTTCAAGCGTTTTACAGAATGAATAAACTTGCCTTTACTGTAATCTTTACAATCTAGGAGCCATTTAGAGCAGGAGCTACGTAGAGCGGTAGCTACGTAGAGCAGGAGCTACGTAGAGCGGTAGCTACGTAGAGCAGGAGCTACGTAGAGCGGTAGCTACGTAGAACAGGAGCTACGTAGAACAGGAGCTACATAGAGCGGTAGCTACCTATCCTACTTGTGGCTGTGTATGTGCTACTGCAGGTTAGCTAGTTAGCTTGACCACTACGAATGCTATGCTAACAAGTAAGCTTGCCAATATGATATAAGGATGTTTTTCACTAGCATCAAAGGGTACCGAGCCCTAATACACGATGATGTCAGAGGGCTGCGATTGGCGTGTCCTACTAGGCAACATCACGTGGTGCAGAAGGTAGCAGCAGAACCGTCTGTGTTGCCAGCCTCCGCTTGACTCTAGATGCTGCTTATCAACATTCTCCACCACTCTCCCATCATCTGCACTAGTTTTAACGGCGCCTGCATCGTCCTGTTTTATACCACCACATTACACACGCGTTAACTCTCGTACTGTATATCTGTTGTATATGTATCTCCGTACTATAACATACATCTAACCTGGGGGACCCTGAGACCACGGTTTAGCATATTTAACAGATCCAACAATGGCCACATGGGGGAAACAGTGAGCACTGGGCAGAGTTGTAAAAGAAGAAGAAACGCCATCTGTGGCAGACTACGTGGATTATAGCGCGTTTCTGTGCTTTTAATTAGGGGCAGGTTATAAGAGAACATATTGCATATCTCATGAAGGATTAATTAACGTGAAACAGCAGGTATATTTAGCAGAAACATCACAAAAATGATAACAGAGACATAAAAAAGGCCAACCTATCCCTTTAAGCGCTGACTGTGGTCTCACCTCCTATGATGGCCGGGTTGCCGTTCAGTCTGTCTCTGCTCATCTTCTCCTCGTTAAAGGGGGCCACGGCACCAGCTGTGAACACACACACCATCTGTCAGCCAATCAGGTCGGCCACAGTCCCAACTGACGTTTGTTGGTCAACTGTTTATAGTACAATACAAGTATCATATGAGGGTACGCTTGTAGGAAACTTGTATATGTACTGTACTATAAACAGTTGACCAACAGTCCTTCACGGTACGTTTGTTGATCAACCGTTTATAGTACAATACAAATGCAAGTATCCTAGTCTTTCAGGGTACATTTGTTTCTGTTTATAGTACAATACAAATACAAGTATCCTAGTCTTTCAGGCTACATTTGTTTCTGTTTATAGTACAATACAAATACAAGTATCCTAGTCTTTCAGGGTATCCCCGTCACAATGTAATGCTTAAATTACGTGCAGTGTGACCTTACTGAACACCGACTGTAAGCTAATCAAAACCACTCCCCCACCTACCAGTGATGGACAGCAGGCTTCACAGATGGTTTCTCCATAGGGGGGCAACTATATGCTCATTCTGCATTATGCAGTGTGTGTGTGTGTATTGGAGACTGCCTCGATGTGTGTGTGTGCTAACGGGCTGTGTGTGTATTTATAGGAGACTGCCTTGCGTGTATGTGTTTATTCATAACTTACTACCTTAGTTTATGTGTGTGTGCATTAACTCAGTGTGGTAGTGTTCTCTGGCATCACACACATCCCTGGTATAGTGTCTATGTAGACAGAGGCCAGAGAGAGGGGCTTCTAGAGGCAGGCTGCCCATAGGTCTGGTTCATGGACCATGTGGTCTAGAGGTACATGGACCATGTGGTCTAGAGGTCTGTCTCATGGACCATGTGGTCTAGAGGTTCATGGACCATGTGGTCTAGAGGTTCATGGACCATGTGGTCTAGAGGCTCATGGACCATGTGGTCTAGAGGCTCGATTGTTTTTCTACATGGGCGAAAACGCTTTTGCACTGATGGGGTTCCAGACTGATCCAGAGGCTGGTGAGGGGCTAAAACTCTAGCGCCGGCAGCCACAGGTAGGGGGCATTGTCCCTACCAGTGTCCACGTGCCAAGGGTCATCAGCGGCAGAGGCCGGCGGCGGGGCGGTTAGGGGCGCTGCCCCGCAGTTGGAAGGGACCAGGATGCCGTGCGTGGTGAGGGCGGGGCCTGGGGAGGGTCCGAGGCGAAGGGCTGCCTTCAGGGGCGCCGCCCCGTTGAAGTGCACCCGCGACAGACAGCCCACGAAGCCCGGAGTGTTGTAGCGCTCGATCAGGATGTGGTCGATCTGCCCTGTCTCTACGGAGACCATGGGGGAGGCAGAAGGGGGGTTAACTTGTGACTGTGCATGTTTACACTAAATATAGAAGTACACACCCTAAAACAGAAGCTTCCATGGTATGTTGTTTAAATCTGCCCTAGAGTAACACTACAGTAACATGAAGCTCAGCTGGCAGGCTTCTCACCAAAGACCTTTCCCAGGAAGATAGTCTTGACCAGGTTGAACTGAGTGTCCGAGGCTTCGGGCAGGGTGTAGGTCGACTCTGGGTAGTGGTCCAGCTAGACGACCAGGGAATGCAGCATTGGCGAGGAATAGCCAGAAAATATTATCTTAATAATTTGCATTTCATTTCTGAACAACTGAGCTGAACTGTCAAGGACCAAGGTGCAGCAATAATGAACAAAGACATTAAACATATATGATCTACATACAGTGATAACATGCTAGCTAGAATGGTGAAGTTAATCACTTCTGTTAGTTAATATAAATATCTGCTCGACCACCATGCCATCCAGGGAGCAAGGATCGGTTGCACCTGGGGGCTTGCTGTACACGGCCAGAGCCTTGTAGAAGAGAGATATATAATATATATATAAAAATATAATTCATAGGGCACTTAGTATTTGCGGCTAATTTCCAGAAACTGTTTTGAGGCTCCACAATCCGCTATTGTCGTGAAAAAAACTCTCTCGTGTACATGGCTCTGGGCCACGCCCAAACAGTCAAAAGAGGAGGTCTTCCCACCCACATGAACTCAAACCACCTGTACTGGTTAGCTAGCGTTTTAAACTAACGCTTTAGCCTTTATCCTTTGCTGACAAAACCAAGTAATCTAGTATGTAGGGTCCTTACAGGTTGCGGGTGTGGTGTGGCCGTTGCCTTGACAACACTAACCTGCAGCCGTATGCTGCGCAGGGTCCTGGAGACATTGACGTGGTGGGGCTGCCCATTGGCAATGTTGCGGTGGTCTATGTCGATAGTGTAGGGCTCCTTCAGACCCCCCAGGCTGTAGCGGACCTGTAGGGTGCCTGTTGAACGCAGTGCACAGTGGTAGGCCGTATCTGAACTTCTAATCGTATCTTATCTCATCGTATCTCATCCTATTTCATGGCATTAAATCTCATGTCATCGTACAGTATCTCATTGTACTTGTAGTATATCATATCTTTGTATCTTCTCTTATTGTATCTAGGGCTGGGTGATATACCGGTATTTAATTTATATCGGTATATTTTCAAAAGAGATATAAAATTAGACAATATCGTTTATATCGATATAGTTATATTATGTGTTTATTTATAACTTTTTCCGATTTGTTAGTCTCTCCCTCCATGCCTGCACTTGGCCTGAGGGGTGGAGTCAGGAGCGCGTGATTTAGTGCGTTTACAGTGTCAAAGGGGCGGAGACACCAGTGAAAGCTCACAAATGTCAGTCTACTCCGCTCACACAAGTTGACACCGAGCGAGCATTTGAAGTGCACCTTTTTTCAGGGTAGCCAATGAGAGAGCAGATACTGAGTCACATGCTCAGTTTCCGTAGACAGCTAGTATTACAAGGTACCGGTAATCAAAAACAAATGTGGATTAAATTGAGTAAACATCTGGGATGTTTTCACATCCTCGGTTCCCTGAGTAGGGACCAGATCTATTACTTATGATACATGATCATGTGATCATGGTAATCCAATTGAAAAACTCTACAATCACGCCGAATGGCTGAGAAAGTCAAAGCTGCGCCCTGACCCGCCCCATGGGGCATAAATAGCAGCGTGCCCTCTCAACTTCCTCTTTTCGCCGCTGAGCGCCTCGGGACGCACCGTACCGCAGCAAAAGTAATAGTGAAAAGGACATTTTCACTTAGGGGTGTACTCACTTTTGTTGCCAGCGGTTTAGACATTAATGGCTGTGTGTTGTGTTATTTTGAGGGGACAGCAAATTTATACTGTTCTACAAGCTGTACAATCACTACTTTACATTGCAGAAAAGTGTCATTTCAACCTCATTCATTGCTTTGCATCTTACCATTATGCCGGAGGACCACAGCCATGTAGTCCTGGGTCTTGGAGCTGACGTAGACCAGGATGCTAGGGGCGTTGGAGGTGCTGAAGCTGAAAACCAGCTCCTCCTGCGTCAGGTTGGCCTCGCTGGGAACCGACGGCCCTGAGTGACTCCTCGCGTCCCGCGACGCAGGAAGCGCAGTGTCTGTCGGGAAGTCGTACCGCACCAGAGTTCCTGTCTCAAAGTATCCGCCCACATCTGCCACACACACACATACGAGCGCGTCATCAGATACTACTCTCACTTCTTTACACTTCCTGACATCAGTTGCTAAAGACGCACCTGCGTTAGCTTGAAGCCCCTGCCAACCCATTAGATTAGACGCATTTCTCAGGTTTAGCTAATTACTCTAGGTTCTATGACTGTAGTACTGTGGTAAAAGTTCCCAAATCCATTTTACGGTTCCGTTTACAAGTACAGGTTTCTACATTAGTCGGCAATATCTGAATGGGTCAAAGGTCACTCACCGTTCTGTTAGAACAGTGAGAGCAGCACGTCTCCAGGGCTAGCTTAGCTGTGTACAATTAGCGCACATCATCGTAACCACTCAGTCTGACACAAGGGTCTCTGTGGTAACGTGTTACCGTGGGTGCAGAAGGGCCCGTCGTACGCCGTGGCGGAGCAGTCGCAGGCGTAGCCATCGTAGCGCTCCACGCACCGGCCCCCATTGCGGCAGCGGTGTCCATAGGCGGCACAGTGGCCCTGGCAGCCGGGCCGCACGCCCGGCGTCGCCCTCGCTCGCTCCTCGAGGTCAAGGGTCACGCCGTTCAGGGTCAGGGCGCGCATGCAACCCAGGAAGCCCCTCTGGCCACCCGACGCACCTGGCGGGGACGACGTCCATATATGGTCATAGTGATATACTGGGGTTAAGGCAGGACGTCCATATATGGTCATAGTGATGACTCTCTCTGTGTGTGTGTGTGTGTGTGTGCGTGCGTGCGTACCGATGTACAGCTGGCTGTACAGTTGCAACCGGGTGTGGCCCTGGGGCGGGGCCGACCGGACCTCACGGTGCCGTCCGTCAAGCTGAAGCCCCGCCTCCTTGACGTTCCTCTCAGCCTGTACGCGATGCCATTGGTCATCATCCAGTGGCGTGGGTGAGCGCACGCTCAGCTCCACGGCGCCGTTGCCCACGTCGAAGGAGAAGGCCACCACGGAGCCAGCTGGCAGGAGGGCAGACCGCTAGTCATGTCGCCGTGGTAACACCCCGCTAGCCTTGCGTGATCAGTTACCGCGGCGACTAAAGCTCACCCAGGAGCTCCAGTTTCATTTCACCGAGAGTATCAGTCTGGAACTCCTCCACGTAAAAGCGTTTGTAGCCCGTTTAGAAAGCAGTCGGGGCAATCAGCGTCAAGTTTGCCCCAAGATGACGACAACATCAGCGTACGTTTCAGTTTCCACTGACAAATATTCTGATTGGGTGGGATAAAGGTAGGTCGTCCAATCTTACGAAAGGACGTTTTATTGAAATGCAGTTGCACTGCCTTTATGACAAACGCTTTTGTAATGAGGGTTTCAGACTGATACTAAAAGTACCACAGTCACAACTGTGGTACTTTGACAACTGTAGCTGACAACTGTAGCTTGTGTAAGAAAATCTCGGTACACCTGAGTATCGCAATATCACGGTTTACGATACTGTATCGATTCTCCAAATCATGGTATCGAATTAAACTTAATTTATTAATCGTAGCGCCAGATTCTTGCCAATTCACATCCTTAATCACAAGGCTAATACACTGTGATTTGATCAATCGTCACAATCTGCAGATTCTTTAAGCAGTATTATTTATTACAAGTATTACAAGCAGCAGGGAAAATTTAGGATTACTGCTCAAGGAAGGCTACAACACTGGGGCTCAAACCCGTGACCTTCTGCCTGGGAGTTGATCAACCAGACCACTATTGTTAGCTAATTGTTAGTTAAAAAAGTGAAAAACAATGTTAGCCGTATTTCACCAACATCAGCATCATCTATCGGCCAAATTGTTATTTTATACATCGGTATCTGTCCAGAATGTCACAATCTTCCTTACATCAAAAGGTATTTTGTTCAATTTGGCTCCAAACACAAGACCAAGTGTTGGAACAGCGTTAGCTACTGTAGCAGCTAGTATTTTGGGATAGCCTCAGCTAGCATGCTGGAATAACTTCAGCTAATAGCTAGCATGTTGGAACAGCCTCACCTAGCATACTGGGATGTCCTAAGCTAGCAGCTAGCAGCCAGTGTGTTGGGGTGGACCTCACCTCGCAGCTCGATGCGTATGAAGTCGGTGGTGCCCAAGTTCTCCAGGAAGACCCCGTGCGTGGAGGAGGTCTTGAAGTAGAAGGAGATGTCAGCGCTCGTCTCTCCCCTGAAGGAGGGGAAGTGCAGGTAGGACGCGGGGCTGCTGAATGACACCGCGTTCCAGAAGTCACCTGGACAGAAGCACAGCCGACCTGGGGTTAACCCTAGTGGTGTCCTGAGGTACTACAGGGGGTATGTGACAGTTTTGTAAGAATAATACAAGCAATAGTCTACTTAATATTTTCTGTTTAGGCCTATAAATAGACAATGCCGACATGGAAACTTCAGTCTGTGTTCTCCTGGAGATTTTAAAGGCACAAATTCCTTAATATAAATAATCTACTTGTATTATCGTTTGCAACATTAAAGAGTAACTGCACCTTAAAATTTGTTTATGTCACATAAATGCTGGTGTTATTGACAAAATTCTGTATTTATGGATTGAAAATGGATCTACACGTCATGTTTTGATATCCGAGGCCCTAGCTGGCTAATCTCGCAGAGCCAGCCTTTCCTCACATAAAGTCTGGGACACAGCGCTGACTAACTGCGTTAAGACCCGCCTACTTAACAGGAGAGGTATTTTGATTGACATGCACAACAGCCAGCTATGTAACTCGGTGACAAAGTCTGATGTTAAATTTATACAGAGGAATTTGTTGAGAAACTTACCAACACGACTCTTTTCAGGTATTGTTCTGTTAGATAACAGGCTACTGCACTACCGACGCACCAGATACACAGGATGAATTAAACTACAGACTAACATTAGTCCTCTTTCTAAAGATCAAAAATGGAAGGTCCTCTTGCTGTTCGACGTCCTGCCAATGAAAATCTACTTCTCTTTCGGAAAACAATTTCAGACTTACATGCATCAGACGTTCAGCACAGAGTTGCTTATGTGACGTAGTGCTAATGGATGGAAGAGGCTGAGACTACTTGCTGGCTTACAAGCGTACTTTTCGAGCATTTGTGCATCATCAAATTTGAATTCTAATGTTAATGAGGGGAGCCCCCTCTCTGCCCCTCCCTTTCCCTCACTCAGATACTTGACTACGTTGGGTGGAGGTAGGCTCAGACAGGTGGAGTCAAGCTCAGAGGGGTGGAGTCAGGCTATTAGGCTATGGGCTTGGGGTGGAGTCAAGCTCTGAGGGGCGGAGTCAGTCTCAGAGGGGCGGAGTCAGTCTCAGAGGGACGGAGTCAGTCTCAAGCTACTCCTGAGCAAATGCATGCAGGGTAAGAACAACTCACGGTCCCCCTGGCATCTGAGAGGCCCCACGGTGAGCTTGGCCTCCGACCCGGACCTGCTCGTGTCGCCCACAACAACCTGACTGACGGGCAGGTGGTCTTTGTACACCAGAAGGCCTGCATCTTCTTTCCTGTGGAAGGGGGACGGGACACAACAGAAACTCCTGCTCTGTGATTGGATCAATGCTCTTTGCTGGTTAGATGTTGTTCTGAGTGGTGTGTTATCAGGCTTCTGATAGTGACCCATTAATCTGAGTCAGCTGTGTTGGAGCAGAGACATCTAAAACATGCAGGGCAGGGGTACTCCAGTGGTACTCCAGGTATGTATGTACTGGATGAGCTATTCAGCTACTGACTGTAAGAGTGTTTTGTAACAAAGTGGATTGTAGACCTAGAAACAGTAGTAGTTCATTCTATTGGGTGGCAGCCTAGCATTTAAACAGGTTATTTGTCGTTAGCTTGACTCTTGTGTTACACGTGCACAAATGTGTGTTCAAGTGGTGCCCACGCACCACTGCCGCTGGTCTGCGTCACAGTGGCAGTGGTGCCGGGGGTTGGTGCAGTTGCGTTCGATGCCGCAGGCACACTTCTGGACGCCGGGCCCCGAGCCTCCCCAGTAGAAGTGCTTCTGCCTGGCTCGGCCCACCCACCAGGTGAAGGGCTCGCCGTCTGGGAAGGCAGGGTGCGTGGGTCTCAGGTTAGAGCCACAGGTTAGAGCCACAGGTTAGACATGGTGGGTTGTGAAATGGGAGGGGCTAATGGGAAGGGGGAAGGCTAAGGGAACATTTAAAAAAAGAGGGAGGGGCTCATGAAAGATAGAGGGGATTAAGGGATTGGCTAAATCAAGAGGGAGGGGCAAGAATGGGCTAAGGAAAGTGGGAGGGGCTAAGGTGGTGTACCTGGTGTGTTGAGGAGACGGGACATGCGGCAGGCGTAGGCAATGTGCTGTTCACAGCGCTCCGCCCCTGCTGTGATGGACAGCACCTGGGACACAGGGGGAGGGGCTTATCAGTGATGCACACACGCAGCAGCGCCCTCTACTGGCCTGGAGGGTGGCCCACCGCAGAGCCCTATGCAAGATTGGTGTACTACGACTGCAGCGGGCAAAATTATTTGGAAAGGAAACTGTAGCGGGAAGTAAAGCCTGTGACATACTGTAAGTTCAGAGTTCATGTGGTTGCCACGGCAATGATAAACAAACGTTCATGTGTTATGGACAAATTAACCCTTGCGTTGTCCTAAGGCCGAAATGACCCCCAGCGCGAATGCGGACTGCTGGTAAGTGTTGCCCACGCACTGTCCTAAGGCCAAAATGACTCCCAGCGCAATTCCGGCCTGCTGGAAAGTGTAGCCCTTGCGCTGTCCTACATCCAAAATGACCCACATTGTCGCTTCGGTTGGATAGACCCCGGGGGCACGCCGTGTATGCGCTAGCACGATGGCTACGCAAAGAATAAGGACAACGCAAGGGTTAAGTTCAGGACTTGTTGAGATGGTTAGAAATGTAATACTATGTGCAGTAAACCCAAGACCTTTTGACATGTTAAGACTTCGTAGGGATCAATCCACTGGCAGTGTATATGGTAAATGGGTGCATTTATATATTCCATTTTATCCAAAGTGCTTTACAGTATTTCGCCTGACATTCACCCAGTCACACACACATTCACACACCGACGGTGCACGCTGCCATGCAAGGTGCAACCAACCACCGGGAGCAGTTAGGCATCTTGCTCAAGGATGTTTGAACCCACGACCTTCTGGCTGGTAGTCCAACACCCAGACCACTAGACCATCCTGTTCCCCTTATGTTTGATGAGACCAGTGAGACCAGTGGCTAGTGCCTATATTTGTTGATCCCCCGCAGAGTTGAAACAGCGAAGTTGAACAGCGAAGGTCTGTGTTGGGTCCCGGTGCTCCTCTGTACCTGCTCTGCAGTCATGTTGTAGCTCAGCTGAAGCACCGCCTTGCCCTCCTGGTCGGCCCCCCCCACTGGGGTCTGGGGGGTCAGGTTGTTCCTCACCGTGGTCCACACCACCTCCTCTGTAACCACACACACACACATATTGTGACCCACCTCCTCTGTAACCACACACACACACACACACATAGTGAATCCACCTCCTCTGTAACCACACATACACACACGCACACACACATTGTAACACCCCTCCTCTGTAACCACACACACATTCTCATCTAGTCACTGGTCCCATCTAGCCACTGGTATCTCGTGACACATGTTGTCATATTGTGTTTTAGCTTGCATTGTGAGAAATGGTACTATGGTAACGGCAAATACTCTGCATGTGGAGGGATGACAATAAACACCACATGAATATTATTAGCTATAGCACTGTTGTTGTTGGCTGCCTGCTGCGGTTCAGTTGATCATTTGAAGGCATCGCCATACCCCATTCTTTGGACTATTTTCTCTACATATCACTCTTCAACTTCAACAATAAATAATTAATTTGTTAAGCTGCAGTGGATGTAGACCATATGTTTGTTATGTGTCAGGAGGGGTGTGGACTGGCTCGTTATTGCTTTAAAGGACATTGCCTTTTGTTTTTTAACCGTGTACAAGTGTGCTCGTGATACTACAGTGTGTGTGTGTGATAAATATTCCAAAATATTCAGTTTCTCTGTGTTTGTGCTCTATCCAGCGCCCTGACACAATGGATTATATTATAAGTATAAGACTAGGTATCAATACTTACAAACAGAGGGCAGTCAAAACTGGTGGGCACATTACTGTAATCAAGCGCTGGAGAAAGTGATATTTGAAGTGTCCCGTTACCCGTCATGTCACAGAACACCCTGAAAGGGCCCATGGGGCCACTGCCGTCTGGGTCGATCCCGTAGTGGCCAGAGCTCCTCCCAAGATGCTTATACTCCTCACAAGACCGCTCAAACACAGCTGCAACACACAACAGTATGGCATCACATAACGGCAAAACTAGAGCATGCAAAACACCCTAGAGCACAGCACATAAACACACTAGAGCACACATAAACACACTAGAGTACAGCACATAACCACACTAGAGCACACAAAAGTACACAAACACACTAGAGCACAGCACATAAACACATTAGAGCACACAAAAGTACACAAACACACTAGAGCACACACAAACACACTAGAGCACGCATAAACACCCTAGAGCACATATAAATGCACTAGAGCACACATAAACACCCTAGAGCACATATAAATACACTAGAGCATGCATAAACACACTAGAGCACGCATAAACACACTAGAGCACACAAAAGTACACAAACACACTAGAGCACACATAAACACACTAGAGCACACAAAAGCACATAAACACACTAGAACACACATAAACACACTAGAGCACACACAAACACACTAAATTACGCAAAAACGCAAGCTGTAAAACAAACCAGCGCGTTTTTACATTTCGCATGCTTACAGTAAATCGTCCACTCACAATGGCACACACAAATATTACACATCCAAGATGCACAGAAATATTAGTTGTGCACGTGTATCATAATATTGAGTGTTTTTTCTTCTCTAGTGTTTTGTGCCCCTCTGGATTAATAATTCCCCGTGGGAAAACACAACCCCCTCAACACGTTCCAAATCCAACTCAACTCGTCACTTTTCGATGCGTTAGAAAGCCTTTGGCGGTCATTGACTGTTACAGCAAGGCTACGGAGTTACCACAGATTTAGTTTTAGCTATATGGGCATGCAATCTCAGCGCAAGTATTACCTCCTGGTTGTAGATAAATAATCAATATACAATCGAGACATGTTAAAATGTAATTAGTTGAAATCATAGGCTACATATAGCCTATACCGAAATATAACTGAAACCATTTAATTTTATGATTTCAGGTAAATACATTTTAACATGTCTCGATTGTATATTGATTATTTATTATTATTATTATTATTATTATTATTATTTGACGAGTTGGGAATGAGAACATGTTGATCCCCTGGTCTGTTAGTAAACTATGGGTTCAGAACCAAAAGAAAAACATGGTTTTATCTCCATCGTATCACAGGTAAGTGGGCCATGTCTCTAAGTGGTTCATGTATCTACTAACAGGTATGTGGGCCATGTCTCTAAGTGGGTCATGTATCTACTAACAGGTAAGTCATGTGTGTCTCTACTCACAGGTAAGTGGGCCATGTCTCTAAGTGGGTCATGTATCTACTAACAGGTATGTGGGCCATGTCTCTAAGTGGTTCATGTATCTACTAACAGGTAAGTGGGCCATGTCTCTAAGTGGGTCATGTATCTACTAACAGGTAAGTCATGTGTGTCTCTACTCACAGGTAAGTGGGCCATGTCTCTAAGTGGGTCATGTATCTACTAACAGGTATGTGGGCCATGTCTCTAAGTGGTTCATGTATCTACTAACAGGTAAGTGGGCCATGTCTCTAAGTGGGTCATGTATCTACTAACAGGTAAGTCATGTGTGTCTCTACTCACAGGTATGTGGGCCATGTCTCTAAGTGGGTCATGTATCTACTAACAGGTAAGTCATGTGCGTCTATACTCACAGGTATGTGGGCCATGTCTCTAAGTGGGTCATGTATCTACTAACAGGTAAGTCATGTGCGTCTATACTCACAGGTATGGCATGTGGCTCCAGTGTAGCCTGTACCATTGCAGCTGCAACTGAATGCATCCCACGTCTGAGAACAACGTCCGCCATGCTCACAGTGGTTAGGAACACATCTGGTTCACATCACAATGGAAATATATATTAGACACAATTTTACATAAAAGTAAGTAAACAAAACTATTGTATATAAAGCACTTTCATTTTACAACCAAACTTTTTTTATTTGATTTTATTTTAATTTTCTAGGCAAAATTATTTAAGAACAAATTATTACTTACAACAAAGGCCTAGCAAGGGAAGGGGATAGGGCAAAAATAAAATAAACAGCATAACCTAACCCTTACTTTTATAGAAACGCACCAAGTCACCATAGAGACATATAACTGCAAAAACACAGTCAGTATGTTCACTGTGAAGCGACTGTGCTGGTACCACACCTGTCTACGATGGCGCACATATCCAGGCTGATGTTTTCAAAGGTCCCCATGATGCCTTGCTCAACGGCCCTGAGGTCAGCTAGCTGGTCGTCCACGTGGATCATCTGCATGCAGCCCTGGAATGCTTGCTGCAGGGGAGGGGTGTTGGTACGCAGGAAGTAGCCTGGGCGGGCGGTGGGGGAGGGGCTTGTGTCAGACCATCGTGTTGGTGTGACACGATGAACATGCTTCTGTTTGCCACTATGAAACTAGTACTTCATATAGCTCTACCGCCATTCAGAAACACACTCTTGACTTCAGCATCATCACACTAACGGCCATTTACAGGATTGCAGGGACAGAACTAGCCTAGCGCTCCAGTTGTATTTCGCTGTGAGAATCAGTCTGGAAAGCCTAGGAATAATTTTAAATGTGTCCGAGTAGCAACTGAACTTTCCAATCAGCGTCATGTTGATAGCTACACGGGCGTGGTTTAGGTTTGCGGACAGCAAAAATGCCCAGATGGTTCATCCAATCAACTGCCATTTACAAACAGTTTCAATGTACGGCTCCCCAGATTAAACAAACTCAATATTTGAGTCGGGAATGAGAACGTGTTGAGTTATCAGGCTTCTGCAGAGATTGATAACGATCCATTAATGGGAGTCAAGCGTGTTGGAGCAGGGAGACATCTAAAACAGGCAGGGGTCCCCCAAGCCCAGGATTGAGAGAGGTTGGTATAGAGCACCCTTAAAAGACGACGGTTCCTTGTAAAGTGAACGAGGAGCACGCTTCCCTACCTCCAAAGTAGTAGGTTCCCCCGGTCCTGATCTGGATAGGGATGGCCGTCCTGACCGTGGAGGCCTCGTCGCCGTCGATGGTCAGCATGGCGTAGTTCTCCAGGGCATTCAGGTGCACACTGTGCCACTGGCCGTCATTCAACCCTGACCCTAGTGAGGGGAGGAAGGGTTAGCCATTAGCTTTCCTGTTAGCATAGCGGTTAGCTTAGATGTGAACACAGCGGTTAGTTTAGCAGTTTGCTTAACCTTTAGCAGTTAGTTGAGTAGGTAGCTACTTCAACGCCAGGCACAAACGCTCCATCGCACTCAGTTGTTTTAAACAACAAACTGCTTTTAATATTCCTCTCAAAATGTCCAACAAAAAAATTATAAAACCCTTATCCGTATCCTGAAATGTTACAATATTCGGTACTGTTACAATACCACAAACTGTACACAAGACTTCTGTATCCACTGGTACTTATAAATGGTCATTTATTGATTCCCAACATGAAGGGTTTGTGGGATGTAACGACCAAACCTGATTTTGGGTCATCCTAGATATTTGGCAGGTGATTTGATGAACCATCTGTCTATCATGTGTATCACAGGCTAACATCAACCCTAAACCACTCCAGTAGATCCTCCTAGGATACAGACTGGTCCGCACTGTCGGAGGTGAGAGACAATCGACGGGGACAACCTAAACTGAACTAAACCACACCAGACCAAAAACCAAAGAGTGAGTGGTTAACCTGAGGAGATGTCGATGCGCGTGTTCTTCCTCTGGGCCACGTTAATGTAGACGGTCACCTTGCCGTCGGCCAGGCCCACCTCCACCACACCGTCCGCCAGCGCGGTGAAGGCCAGCAGGCCGCTGGGGTTCCATGTGCGGAAGGCCAGGCTGACGGACAGCGTGTCACTGTCGCCCTGGCCCGGCAGACGCAGGAAGGACGAGCCATTGAAGAACACCGGGAAGGAGGGCGACTCAGCGCACGAGAAGGTTAGGTTACGCTGTCGTGGTGACGGGGGGAAGGGTGTGGGGGGAGGGACGTAGAGTACAGTCAGGTTAGTTATCAGACGCTGCTGCACAGATACTTGTTACTGTTACAGCCGAGTCCTTATAGGCAAGTCTGGCAACTCGGCAGCCATCTTTGAAACGCCCATGGGCAGTAATTAGGAAGACCCTGTCTAAATGAATAGGGAGAGAGCCATAACCATAAGCCATGATCATAATGTGTAGAGGCAGTTTGCAGTCATCATGAGGAACACTGTACAATATGGGCTGGTTAGACGCATTTCTATATTTAGACACCAAACTCCATTCCATCCAGCCTCGCTAAGAAGAGTAAAGCCAACTGCAGCCGCGTGGAGTCAACCACACACTTTTTGTTGGTCCAGGCTGCGAATTAAGCGGTCAAAGTTCAGCTGTGTTGAATGTTAGACGAAGTGGAGATGCGATTTTGCATCGCCGCAGGAAGCAAAGGTTTTATTTGCTCCTTCGCTCGCACAGAACGGAAGTGAACGGGAGGCCAATAGAGGGGTGGAATATGTTTCAGCCAAAAATTTGCCATTTCATAATTTTCCTAAGTGTGCATCAATCTCTGGTCAGGGGCGTGTCTAGGACATTTTTACTGGGGTGGCACAGGGGTGGCAAAGAGATTTGTGGTGGTGGCCACAGATGAACATATACAATGTCAAATGACAAATGCCATTTGTTTGCTTATGGGCACTATAGGCACTAAAAATAGGCTAAAATATAAATGTTACATGCTTGCATATTGATTACTTGTGATGGTCAGGCTCCTATTTTGCATAACCTTTATAGACTAGTCAAGGCTAACAATCACAATAACAAACAATTTGACGATTTTCTTATCTATGTTAAGTATCCAAATAGCTACACACCAACAAAAAAAGCATTATATTATATAAAACCTACCATATATTACATTTAACCTTAGGCTATAGCCTTCTGATATAATAACACATTTAGCCTGGAAGTCTTCGATATGGAATTAAAAAAAATATCTAACCATATTTTTAAAGTTCTGCACCTTGTTCTTAACACTGTACGGTGTTAGTGAAACTATGGTGCACCAACATAATGTAGTCTACAGGCTTGTTTTAATCTAAGGAGAGAATAGTGTGGGAACCAAATAATGTTACAAAGAACCGGGAATTATAATGTTACTGACTCAGAAAATATTATTGGTTTCTAAATTAATATTTAAAATACAATAGTTCATAACAATAATATGCAGTATTGTTAATGCACATTAGACACAGCCCGTTTGTAATTGGTCATATTTGAGTACTTCCTCTGTAAGAACCTGAATCATATCAATTTATAATGAAATGCCTATTTTGTCATTGTTACCTGTATATTTGTAGATATAACATCTTGAAAATTCATTTTCGACAGTAGCCAGGTGTAGCACTGGATGGTAATTAAAGGCAGTTGGCCTGAATATGAATATATTCCACCCGCGTGGACGGTATTTTATTTCCCAGTTCCCATGTATGTTTTTGTGTTTGGTACCTGAAACTATAAAAATATTGTTTAATTCCAGGAGTATGCCAGTACAAAGCAGAATGTTATCACATATTATGATTAAATAGCTCCCGCACGTGGTTCTTTCATTAATGCACTTCACTTCACTCAGAGATGTATTACTTTGGTCAGCAGGTTTGTTGAATGCTATATAACTGTAAGTGCTCATAAGGCAGTTTGTAATCTCAGAGCTGGAAAATTGGTGTGAGAATCGGTGAGACTGACAAAGGTTGACCAAAACAGCTGTATTTTTGGGCGTGAGATGTGTGAGCCCATATATTATTTTGTCATGCTAGCATGCGACAGGACATAATAGTGGGTGGCACACGCCAAGACAACCCTGGTAATCTGAGTCTGACCTACCCACACAGATGTTCCTAACCTGTCACCTTGTAAAACAACCTCTATGTGTTGCGGCAAGAAGAGCTGAAAGCCTCTGCAAACACAACCCCAGGAAGCTAGCAGATGTAGCGTTGAGGGCTAGCAGAGCAAGCTTGCTAATGCTGGTTAAAATCCATTAGCTGTCTGACTCCAAAAGTAGCCCTGGAATCAATACCTCAGCAAGCAGATCCATAGGGCTTTCTGCTTCACATGCTACTGCGAGCTGGGAGTGGGATTACTTATGGGCCACTTCAGAGCTCTCTAACTCTTCATAAGAAACAACATGCTATAGGAGACTTTAGAGATTGTTAATATTTTTATGTTTGTAGGGATTTCAAATGTTTGATACAGCCCCAACTCGTTTCTCAAATTCTCACATTTCTACTGCGTGGTCTCTGCTGGTTCAGTATTCTTCTCAGTGCCAGCAAACCAAATGGTTCAATATGTTAAACAGTGTTTCTGCTTGTTCTGCCACAATAGTTGGATTGTCCCTTTAAAGACCCTACAAGCAGAATTGCATTAAATGATCATTTTGAGTTTGTTTTACACTGTGGGTCTGTATTGTAGGATGGCACTGTTGCTGTTTAGACTGAACCACGTTTTTGATTGCTGCATTTACCACAACATACCTATTATATTATTAAGAGAGTAGTAAACATACAATTACAGACATGTCAATCTACAAAGATAGACAAACACGAGTATTGACATACACAAGTACTTAGTCTTACAAAGCTGGATGTGTCGACTTTCTTGCGGCGGACCAGGTTGGTGATGTTATTTCCATTGTACATGATTCCCTCCATGCACCCCACAAAGTTCTGCCGTCCTCCAGAGCTTGGCCTCGCCGATGCCTGCACACCTCCGAAGCTAATCTGTGTCAGAATAGAACGGTATTACTGTGGTGTTCGTATTGGATAGGCAAGAATTAGACACAGATACAACCTGAACTTGAATAGTTTAGTGATTCTAGATCAAAACACCATAGTGTGCTCCCTCAAAGCTCCGCCCCCTTACATTGGACAGGCATTGCCAAGCCTGGAATAGTGTTTTGTGGTGCGGTCTGCACCACTTTATGTTCCCATTTACAGAGTCAGGATTGTGTAGCAACACCTGATTATGTTTTCAGCACACACACAGAACAAACAGCTAGTGGTCCGCACACAGAATGGACAGCTATCAGTCATCGATGAGACAGGCTCTGAATTTGACTAAATGTGGGCAACCACCCAAATAGCACCGCTAATAAGGTAGCTTGCTGACAAAAAGTGTATTATCTTACAATTAGCTTGCAATAGCTGACAATACCTTTAAGAGCAGTCCATTGCATTTAACAACTGCAATACATTCAAATCTCTTTACATTTGTCTTTTAAGAAACATCTGTACATCTTTAACACAACGTCGTGAAAGAAACACAGCCTTACGTTAAAGCTAATTTGTCATAAGGTTGTTGAAGAATAGTGCAAGTCTATTCAAAGACCTATACGACCATTGGTACAGCTTTAACATATTGACATGCAGCTATCATAAATGTTGCCGCCAAACTCGTATGCAACACTGAAGGTCAACAACATCCACTCCTCTGCCACACCACGGTGCCTACTGCCTCACCTCATAATCCAGGTCCAGGTGGTCGAACTCCCCGTTGGTCCTGAACTGCTGCGTGTGGTGGTCCAGGGTGAAGGTGACGTTCCTCTTGTATCGCTCCACGACCACAGAGTGCCAGTGGTCGTCATCCAGGAGGCTGCCGCTGGTCGCCGAGGTGTGGCCTTGGATGGAGCCGTACTGGTTGCTGCCTAGCAATTGGACACGACGCAACACAGACTGTGAGACCTCAAGGGTCAAGTCAAGGTTATTTGTACAACCCTTTACAGTCTGAGAGCTGCATTAAACATTGAAACAGACGACACCCCTGTCAGGATCCTGCAACAGTCACCTCATCCCTAGAGCCCTGAACCTCTTCACTATACTGTACCTCATCACTATAGCCCTGAACCTCATCACTATACTGTACCTCATCACTAGAGCCCTGAACCTCATCACTATACTGTATCTCATCGCTATAGCCCTGAACCTCATCACTATACTGTACCTCATCCCTAGAGCCCTGAACCTCATCGCTAAACTGTACCTCATCACTATAGCCCTGAACATCATCCCTATAGCCCTGAACCTCATCACTATACTGTACCTCATCGCTAGAGCCCTGAACCTCATCGCTAAACTGTACCTCATCACTATAGCCCTGAACATCATCCCTATAGCCCTGAACCTCATCACTATACTGTACCTCATCACTATACTGTACCTCATCACTATAGCCCTGAACCTCATCACTATACTGTACCTCATCCCTAGAGCCCTGAACCTCATCACTAGAGCCCTGAACCTCATCACTATAGCAAAGCAAACAAAGTGTATTATTATTATTACCAAAATGTAGTTCTTTTCTCAAACAGAACTACATTACCCAGGTTGATGCTGAGCAGCAGCCATGCCCTGCGTAGCTCCAGGGAGATGTAGTCCCCCTGCTGCCCCTCCCCGTGCAGCAGCACCCCTTCTGCCGCCACCGTCCTGAACTTGAGGGCGATTACATCCTTCACCATCTTCACCTTCTTGGTCCTGAAGCGGTACGAGATGGTGCCTTGGCCGTCAAAGCTGATCACGTCCGCCCCTGCCCAGTACAGCCAGGCCAAACACACTGGTTAGGAAACCTTGTACAACATTATACACTATGTTAACTGGTAAGAGCAGTATACAGTATAGTCTCACATTCACCCACGCACACACACACACGCACACACACACATAAACACACACACCGCTGGTGATTGCTGCCATGCAAGTCGCCACCTGGCCACCGGGTGCAGTTAGGTGCCTTGCTCAGGGACACCTCGACACTTGGGGATGAGTTAGCAGGGTTTCATACGTAGGACACCATATATGGGCGTACACTCACAGCACCATATATGGGCATACACTCACAGCACCATATATGGGCGTACACTCACAGCACCAAATATGGGCGTACACGCACACTACCATATCGTCGCTGTCCGATGATGAAAACATATCTCCAAAAATGAAAATTTTCAGGAGCTTAAAAAAAAAAGTTTTTTTTTAGTTTTTTTTTTTAGAAACTAACTTAAATAAATTAGCTAAAACGCTTAAATTAGATACATAGAGTATCCGAAATGAATGAATGGCTTTACACAGTCATAAGTGAACAGTTAAATATATTTAAATGGACTTACGTGAATAGTTGTGAGCCAAAGTGGA